>JAODKE010000043.1:6867835-6879655 GCA_026779605.1 Mormyrus hasselquistii
CTGGGGGTGGGGGGGGGGGGGGGGGCGGGGGCGGGGGGGGGGGCGGCGGCGCCGGGGGTCGGCGCGCTTTACCCCGCATGAATTGGCAAAGTCTTACCACCACGGTCTCATACAGAGAATGTGCTGCGACGTGAGACCATGGAGTCCCAGGAACGGGGGTGTTACTGCACAACAACGTGAGAAACAGGCCAAAGCTTCTGCGGAGTTGGACAAGATGGGGGTCTCTGCAGCATTAAGGACACGCCGGCCTTCTTAAAATGCCACCTGAGCACACACTTGCGGGTCTGGCATGGTATGTTAAGGTTCTTAAAATGCCACCTGAGCACACATTTGCGGGTCTGGCATGGTATGTTAAGGCAAAACCTTTATACCGCATTCAGGCTTGTGGTCTAGGTCAATCCGCGATCTGCAAATTCACAAACCCAGTTAATGGCCACTTCGTGAAGCTGTTTGTTAACCAAACAAACCATCAGGAAGAGGAGAGGCTAAAGAATCACCCCAGTTCATGTCCACTAGGGCGGCAATATGGCTGATCATCAGACGGGGCTGTAGGTGGACAGAACGGCATTACCACTTCCTGAGAAAACCTGGAAAGGCTTCTCAGGAGCTTCGGTAAAAAGCCATACCGCTTCAGGACTTAGCGCTGCGTGTCAGTGAAGCGTGTCAGTTACTCGCTGCATTACCGAGTCACCGTTTTGCTTGACCGACGTGTCTTTGGATGGTGCCAGATCACCTGAAGCAGGAGCGTCACTCGAGATTCATGAAAAAGGGGGACAAACCTTTGTTGGGGGTGGGGTTAGAATTTAATGAAAATGAATGACAACACACCATTTAAACTAATTAAAATGAATTTATATTTTGGGGGGAGGGAAGAACATTTCCCCCGACCTGAAGAAAAAGAGGAAAGATGCAAACTCCACCCGCATAAAGCCGGGCCTTTACTCGAACCCGGAAAGGGAGGGGGAGCAGTGCTACAAAGCCATCAAACTGTGGCAGATCACTTTGTTGGAATGGAACAGAAAGTTATTAACAGACGCAGCTAGCAAGCGCTGCTATCACAGAGCCTTTAAAAAGCAGCAGCTTCTGCACAACATGAAGCCAATGAAACAGCTAACAGGAAGCGGATTAAAGCCCCCAGTGATGGACGGCACGCTGTAACCCCGCCCACCACAAGACAAATATTTACAAGTTTCATATACATATAAAATATTTTACATGCAAGTAACATGCATAGATGATGTTTATAATAACAGAGGATTTTAGGAAGGTTTGTATTCCTATAAGGTCTTAAATACTTTATTACTATGCGGTTTAAACCCTGCATGTAATATGTTTTAAATGTTGTGCCTATTGTTATGAGGCTCAGTATAACCCAGTAAAACAGCAAAGCCTTCTGAGCACCGCGTATGACGCTGCCTGAACAGACTCAGTTTAACGCGCTTTTATAAATAGGCAACGAGTGGATCCGGCCTGGCAGGAACAGCAGGACGATCGCGCCCGTGCCCGCTTCCGTTCCCCGCACAGAGCCGCGAGAGGCCGGCCACTCCCCCCACCCGCCGGGGCCATGCCCGCCGCGGGAAGCGCTTTCCACGGGCACTAATTATAAAAAGGCACGGATGACAAATGTTCGCCTGAGGAAGTTTATTCTCAAAGTAGGACGAGGACTGACACGGTTTCGTCTCAGGTGGCCCTCGGACTTATTTTTAAAACCGATTTTCTGGAGCGGCGGGACGAGTCCCACATAACCCCCCCCCCCCCCACAAAGTCAGATACGTGGGGGGCTATTCTGAGCTGCACTCCCTGCAAGGGTATGGGCGGCGGTCGGGCGGCAGGCGGGCATTCGGCAGGGGGCGGGGCCATCACATGGCCTTCCACGGCTGCCGTGGACGCTGCATGTAGGTCAGTAACGAGAACGGACGCGGCCCCTGTTTACTCCGGCACGCCAGGAGATCACATCAACCTCCACTGCCTTGGAAACACCTCAAAAGCCTCTTCAAACACCCGCCTGGGGTCCCCGAAGGGTCGGGAGCATACTGCGCCCGTCATGACACGCCACCGCCGCCGGTGGGGCCGGGGAGAGTCCCACGCATCCCAAAATAAAAAAGCCTGGCTTGCGCATTTGCGAAAGCTAACATCTGCTGATGGCGAGAAGCACAGCGAGGGGAGGAAGGGGGCTTGCGGGGGTCCACCTCAGTGTCGGAACTCTCGGGTGGCGCCACAGAGACCTGCGGCGGGAACGCAGACCCAGAACCCAAAGCCTGTGATCAGGAAGTAGGAGACGGTGAGGAGAGGGGCTGCCAGAGGCCTCTCATCGCGGCTAAAGAAAACGTTAGCACACAGCGGGCAAGGAGAGACAGAAGGAGATGCTTACCTTGAAGGGAAGAGACATGTCACTGCAGGGGCTTATGGGTAATGAGTGAAGACTGCTTGCGGGACTCGTCTCTGTGCTCTGAAGAGAGAGATAAAACTTACAACTTACTTAGTGTTATTTTACAGAGTGACTGCCATACTGCTAAGGAACGTCAGGGTAGGGGACGAGGCAAGGGGATGAGGAAAGATGCTGAGGAAGGCAGAAGGCCACGTCAGGCTCCTTCAAAAGGTTCTAAAGAATCCATCTGCCGTGGAGGAACCTTGATCCCAAATCCACTCATTCCAAAATCATCTCCAAAGGTTGAAATCTATACTCATACTCCACTGACAAATGAGCTTATTTATTTTATTTATTTGAGAAAAAGGGCAATTTCCACATTCCTTATCTAATCTCACACAAGATAACCCTGGCTGCTCTGATCTCCACGTTCCATTCGTAGAATTGTGGGACCATAGCAGCAGCACAGAAAGGCGGGGCTTGACAGGGGTCAAAGAGGGAGGCACTGGACTCTCGGTGCGGAGCGTGACCCAGGAAAACACACCCGGAAAAGGGAAGGAGGGCTGGATAAACAGGCTGTGGTGGCGGCCGGCTCCCCAGATCCCCCTGCATCCCGCATCACCGGCACTGTGGCCACCGCCTCAGGCTGTGGGACTGTCACCCTGACGCTGGAGAGAGGCCTGCGCAGAGCGGCGGAGATCGGGGATGAGCAGAGCACTGAGCACAGGGCCGGAGGTCAGCCAAACAACGACGAGAAGATGATAAAGTAATTTCAAGCTTTTCTTAGTGGGTGGTTTAAGTACAGTGATGTATGATGGGAAAATTTGCAATTTAATGAGAGTACGGGGTCAGCAGTGAGGACAAACAGCATCCTCTTTAATATTCATGTGCTTCTGCCGGGTTTATTCCCTGGACCTCCCGTTACGGCCCCTTAATTGCCGCTTAGGTCTGGGTCTGAGAGGGATTTGTTTGTACGCACGTCGCCTGCTAGTGCGTGAGAGGTACGAAAATAACGCAAGGCAAATATTTTTAAAGATGTAACATAACAGGCTGACATGCGCTGACGCTGCGAGGATGCCGGGCGCGGTGACTAACCGCTTGTTTACTGGGATGACTCTCAAGTTCAGCAGCAGAGAAGCGGCAGCAACCTCCTGGCAGTGATGTAGATGTGGAGAACATGGCCCCCTCCCAGAGCGCAGCCCAGGACATGAAAGGCCTGCCGCGCTATCTGCCTCAGAAAAGCCTCCTCCTTCTACTTCTCCAAGATGAAAGCGCTCGAGGATCCTACGAGAGCAGCGGCTGCAGGACCCAGGAACTAAAGCCAATGGGGAACTGGGGCCTGAATTCCTCAAAGCGCAGGTCCGGCACTTTACCCACAAATTCCGCTAACACTGCAGCAGTCAGGCCGCAATGTAGGCCGGCTTCCCAGATCGGAAACGGACATTCCCCAATGACTCGTTGCACTGTGGACAGCCCAGATATAGGGCACCTGCATGCCCATAGTTACGAAACAGGCGTCATTGCGTTTTGCTCTCTCTGGCGTCCCTTCTCCCAACCACGATCGTCCTCCAAAAACCACAGCGAATGACATTTGCCAGGCTCTTGAACAAACACATCTGGCTGGGCAAACTCGAAGTTCACCCATTCATCATCTGATGGTCCCAGGTCAGACACCGGCCTCCAGACAGGTGACATCATGCATATGGGGGTTTGGTGACATCGCTCACCTCCTGAAGCAGCTTACGCAGGCGAAGCAGCAGGGTCTTCACAGCCGTGCAGTCCTGCAGCATCAGCCGCAGGGGCAACCCCTCCAGGCCCAGCAGCTCATCATCCCGGGGAAGGCAGCAGTCAGGGGGTAGCAGGGAGGTGGGACGCACTGGCTCTCTGCAGAGTAAGGAGTGCGAAAATCACCCTGGGGAAGGAACGCCTATGGATGTGGAAGGACCAGAGCGGTGACCACACAACCCCTCTCCCCAGCTTGGGCTTAGTGACAGACGACAGCACCCCCAGGTACTCACACCTTAGTATGGCACCTAGCCTTTATTTCACACCAAAACCAGCTATGGACACCCCTGCCTGCTGCTAATAAGTACCTCCCCACTACAGGTGGCCATTTCAAACCAGGGACGGCAAGGATGGAGGCCACATTATAGCTCCCACATGGCAAACGCTCAATCAGATAAAGACCCTAAGGCCTCAGATCCACCTGGCCTACATCGGCAACTGCAGGAGCAAGGTGTCACGCATGTGCAATGCAGTGCCATTTCCTCATGAAAGCTACCTCAAAGGGCTGCAAAATCTCCAGGTCCTGACTGCTCCATAATAACCCCCCATCAACAGGTACAGACCCCCTCCGCAGGGGTCAGTGATGGTCACCCAAACATCGGTTCCTGCTACCCTTTTTCTGCAGCTTACAGTCACTGAAAACTTAAGAAATTTCATTTTCCCTCGAGAGCTAAACAACCAGTTTAAATCCCTCTTCCGGTGGCCTCGGATCCATCCTGTTTACCCCCCACCCCACCGCCCACATCTCTGTCCCGCCTGGATGTCAGGGGGAAAAGTACGACTCCAGACACTGACATTTTCACATGACATTTACCAAAAAAAATACGTGATTAAAGACCCCAAACTTTCCCTGTCCCTCTTCACCGAAGTATAGCAGCGGCGGGGAGACCTGACATGTGGTGGTGTCCTGGGGTGGGAAATTTTTTGCCCAGGCTGAGATTTACAGCTGTGTCACATCGTCACACAGAGGTGCTACCAGGATGCCATCCAGAGGAGGCCGCCATTCACAAGAAAGGGCCCCCTGCATTATCCACATGCACAAACTCACGTGTGAAAAGCGGTACTTTATTCCTAGGAGCACGCGCACACTTACAGCAGCACACGTGGGCTCACCGAGGTCACTGGCACAGTGCCGAAGGCCCAAACTGGGTCTGTTACTGCTTATTATGGCACATTAGCGACGGCTCCCGGTCACGTTTCATTCCCACCGAGAGCTTCCTGGCAGCAGAGTGATACGAATTTCTATTCAGGATAGAGCAGGCGCGTATATGGGCTCCGGGCACTCTCAAGGTCCAAATGAAGCCAGGACGTCCTCATGCACTGACAGAAAGCCATGAAGGCTTTGAAGTTACGGCGCGCTCATGCGGTAAAACGTGCCCTTATGAAGAGCGCGATTTATGGCTCTTCACGCCGGGAATAGTGTGAAATGGGCCGATTTTCCTGTAACGTTATTTCCCGAAGAAATATTCTGTAATGACACCTAATATGCGATTCACAAAATAATTTAAGAGTGGAGGGGGAATGAACCAATACCCAGTATTACTTCCATGGAGAAAATCAGTAGGCAAACTGTCAGGATCAGAAATACAGAGTAAAAAGATGTATACGGCTTTTCATATCAAAGCATGATAAAAATGCTTGTTTTATTTTGTTAAAGCAAATCAGCATGCAAGGTAAATATATAGTTCAGGGAAGGCAGGGCAGACTTCATCGGAAGATGTTTCAAAGGGCTCTATAAAGCCACACAGCCCCTCCCCCCCGCCCGGACAGGTGAGCTACAAACATCAATGTCCCTGTCAATCCTGTGCGTCCTATTTCCTCCTTGACTGAAATGTCTGCCTCCAGGCCTGTTGCCCAGGTCTATCCTGGGCAGGCAGATAAGGTGAGAGGACAGCACCCAGGGCATGAGGACCCTTTGGCAGGACCTGGCAGGAAAGACAGCCCTCACAGATAGTGGTTTTACACCAGGGGTTGGCAATCTTATCCGCAAAGGGCCAGGGTGTATGCAGGTTTTTAGGATAACCTTTAGGTCAGCTGTTCAAACCCAGCAGTGAGGACTCTGCAGCCAATCAGTGCCTCTAACTAGTAATCTATTTAGGGAGTCGCAGCGAAAACCTGTATTCACACCAGCCCTTTGCGGATAAGATTACCCACCCCTATTTTACACTCTGCCCGATTACACAGCCTCTTATTTACTGGGGCATCCTGGTTAAGTGCTTTGATCGGGTTACGGGGGCGGGGGGGGGGGCACAGCCGGGCACTTGGTGGCACCTGAAAGGGAGCTGGTAATGGCTCCTCGATATTATTCATGATCATCTGGAAGGACACCAATGCCTTCGGTCGCACTTTTCAGCCGGAACGTCGGGCCTGCTGGAGAGAAGCGCATCTGAGCCGAGGCCTCAGAGCTTGTGGCTCCATCAGCACAGCTCTCAAACTAAATATATCGCCGGGATGAACTTCAAATTAACTGGAACGGCGACAAGCACCCACAGCCGGGAGAGAGAAAAGGGCCCACGGCTCGTGCCATTCGCCTAGGAAAGCAAGGCGGGTGATTTTTTACCACCCAGCCGTTTGAGCGAGGTATCATAGGAAGGCCCTGGCAAACGGAAATTATTTTTGTTTGATTGAGACGAAACACACGCTTATTTAACATCAAAGCAAACATTCATTAGTCTCTTTAAGATTTAAAAAAAAAAAAACCATTAAAGTGGGACATGTTTCAGGAGACACAGTCAATCTCTCTGCACCAGCGTGGGATTGGGGAATTAAATTGATAAACGGTCCAGGTGCAATAAAAAACGATGCATAATAACCATGTTTTTTATGGGAAGGAGCATTAAATGATGTACATTCAGAGAACTGCATTATAAACATAATCTGTGCATTCAGGATAAATCACGTGACGCTGACACTGTGGTAATGAAGGGTGGCAGGGCGGTCACGCATTCGAAGGTGGCTGAAGGCTCTGGTCTGTAGATGTGCCTATGCACCGTAATATGCATCACGTTCAAAAATGAGGCTCCGGCCAGTCACTGCATAAGCTTGTGAGAAACAAGGTGGGGAAGGGGGATCTTTAACAGGCCACAATCACACCCAAGGGGTCGAGGTGGCACGACTGAGGAGACTCATCAGCTGGTTTTTTCAAAACAAGTTTAATGCAAAAAAACAATTAAAATTGCCTTAAGAGCCCTGACAGCATTGTTTCATTTATAATACAAATCCAATATGCTGGGGGCAGAAGCGATTACAGCTCCCCTTCTTTGTTGAAGCCTGCAAAGACGAGAATCCATATTAATGTTACAGTCAGTTTACTGTCATCTCCTGCTGAACGCGCTGGTACGTGTTTGATGTTTGATTCTCTATTAACAAGTCTGCCCAAGGTCCAGAATGGAGACACAAGCTCCTACAATGTCCGAACAAACAAGCGCTACATACGACCCTTTTGAGGCCGCATGTTCTGTTTCAGGGAAGTGGCTTTTCTTAATTAAAAATGTAATGTGATCTATCCATTACTGTAATAACAGCCTGGTTATGTACTTAACATTTAGCCACTGGATTCCTCTGCTTTATACAGTTTCCCGTCAGCTAACGAACAGCGGGTGAAACTTTCCGGATGCACATTGCTGACATCGGAAAACAACCTTGACATCTCCGTTGAGTGATTTAAAATCCAGGTCCGTGACAGACAGATTCATTTCACAAGTCACAAGCAAAGAAACACCCAGAGATGTGCGGTCTGCAGACCTACACAGCAAAACACTGAACACACATCAATTTAACAAACAACCATGCTGAGACGAAGGTCAGCTCACAGATGACGACTTGGGGCTTTGTACCTTGTCCTAGCATTTAATTGATTGATGGATGAAATGATTCACTTTATTAATGATGTACCGATTTGAGGAGGAAGACTTTAATCGATTGAGACACACTGACGGTTTACACCCAGAAAAGCAGGTGATTCTTCTATTGAAACAGAAGCTGAACCGTGAGCTGAACACTGAGGACCCCTGACACACACAAGTTGACTAAACCCATTCACGACACCCTTAACCCCTACCCATCCCTAACCTTAACCATAAGTAACCAACCTAAATACTACACTTTTGGCATTTTTATTTTTTTGATTGCATTCACAGATTTTTATAAAACTGAGGTTATCTAAACGGGGACCTCAAAAGAAGAAATTTCAGGTTTTACTACACTTTGGGGACAATATTGGTCCTCAAATGTGATCTATGCAAACCCACACAGCCAGCTAGGCTGGTGAGTCACCACAGAAACACCCCTATGGTTCACTTCCTGTTGCATCACTATCCAGCAATTCATCTCCTGGTCTTTAGGAATCATTTTCTTAATCAGTTTTCCTTCTTTTTTGACAGAAACAATTGGATAGATTCCTTATTATTATTATTATTATTATTATTATTATTATTATATCCTTATTATTCTTTGTTTAAAATCTAGCTGATTTCATGCTGAATGAGCTCGTAGTAATCATCTATTTCAACATCATGACGGCAGGACGTGGTGGGGGCTCAGAATTCAAGGTTCAATTTCCTAAGGAACATCCTACTCGAGACTGTAAAGGTGGAGCCTTATGCTGAAGTCAGTGACCGATAATTAGCAGTAGAACTTGGATGCCATTAAAAGAGCAGAGGCTGGCTGTTACTTTGTCTCTTTTTCGTTCACACATTTAGCAAGATCTAGTGGCTAAGACAAAGAGCCAGTGAACACAGTGAATAGTGAGATAGATCACACATTGTCAGGTATCCAGGGCTTCCTGTACCTCAATGTTAATTTACAAAGGCAGGAGGTAAACAGTGGGGCAGCACGGGGTGCAGTGGTCAGCACTGTTGCCTCACACCTCTGGGACCAGGGTTCGAGTATCCATTCGGGTTCCATGTGTGTGGAGTTTGCATGTTCTCCTTGTGTCGTGCGGTTTCCTCTTGGTACTCTGGTTCTGGTTCCCCCGCCCCCAAATACACTGAGGTTATTGCAGTTACCAAATTGTCTGTAGATGTACATGTGACTGAATGTTGGGTAAGTGTTCCCAATGATGGGTTAGCGCCCCATCCTGGGTTGTTCCCTGCCTTGCACCCGTAGCCTCTAGGGTAGGACAACCTGTGACCCTGAATAGAATAAGTGGTTACAGAAAATGGATGGATGGATAGGTAGGTGATTCCAGATATGAAGCCTGAAGAAAGTAATGCTCCAAGCAATTCACTGAACCTCAACAACTTAAAAAATTAATAAATATAAAAGCTGATGGTCCCTCCAGATCTCAATGCAAGGCCTACAGCATCATCACAAAGCTACAGATCACTCCATGTTAGTCACAACATCCCAACACTGTTACCATCACCTCTACTGTGATACTACATACAGATGGGACGTCCATCTGGGGCTGAGTGTTGCCTATGAATTCTCCCACCATTGAGGGGGAAAAAGCAGAAAGTAGCTAGAGCATAAACAAGGTCCAAACAGCTGTTCAGCATTAAACAAGCACACAGGCGAGTGCACATAGCATAAAGCAAATGCAGCCTGCAATTTACAACACAAAAGCCCCTTTTTGGCACATGCCCCGCTGGTAAGAGTGGATGGAAGCACAGTTGGGGGGGGGGGCAGAATCACAACCAGAGAAAGAGTGGTGTCATCAGCATGGTGTATGTGCTTTTAAATATGCATCCGATATACTGAGAAGGATAAATAACAACAAACGGAGGAATGCCAGACATGCGCTGCTTACTCTATGTGCTTTTTAAGGCATGTCATTTTATTACTTCGTCATTCATCCATCCAGGCAAGTCTCAAAATGCTAATCGCAGTCACGTTTGCAGGGAATTACATGATCAGTGTTAGAGAGAAAGAGCAGAAAAATCAGAAAGACGTGTACATTAATCAGAAACAGAGTACAAAAAGGATTTGAAAACAGGCACAGCAGGACACTGGTTTAGGAAATTATACACTATTAACGCTCCTTTAAAAAAAAAAAAAAATGAAGAGCTGAACTGAATTAGCAGCATCGCTTTCAGAATTATACATCAACGAGAGCATTTTGCCATGCAAATGAAAATATTTTTAACACCGGAAACACGGGAAATATGGACCTTTACAGCAGGCGAGTGCTAAATTAGCTGATGATTGTTCAGCTTATTTCAGCTCTGTTCCTGAACTTCAACATAAATATATACGGCAGGGGTTACCAACTCCGGTTCTGGAGGGCTACTATTCAGTAAGTTTTCAATCCTACCTGGCTTCTGATGAGCCACACCTCCTCCTGGTATTTACCTGAGAACTATTGTGGCTCATCAAAAGCCAGGTAGGATTGAAAACTTACTGGATAGTAGCCCTCCAGGACCGAAGTTCGTGACCCCTGATATATGGAAATTAGGGCTGCACAATTTGGGGAAATCACCAAATCGCGATTTTTCTGACAGAAATTGCAATTACGATTTGTTTTGCGATTTAATTTTTTTATGTCAAGCTGCAGTTCAATATTCAGTGTGTAGTAATTTAAAAACGTATGCTGTAGCATGAGATACCATCATTATCAACTGGTCTATATTCTAATGCATGGATGATAATTTAAAGATGTGATGATCAAGTTAAATAATAATTTAACTATGTCACGCCCAGCTCCGTCCGATCCTCCTGTGTGCCACGCCCACCTCATTACCTCGTGTGATTCCCCGATTGTGATCACCCATTGCTTTTTTAGGTTAACCTGTCTAATGTATTTAGTCCTTGTCAGAGTCAGTCTTCCTCAGACTTGTCCTTGATGTTTGCCGTCGTGCTTCCCCAGTCCTGTCTATCGCAATAAAACCCCTTCGTACCCGACTTCCTGGCTCCTTTACCCTGCTTTCCCGTCCGCCGGCAAGCCGTACTCTGACAAACTAATACTTAATAAGTAATAATGAAAACAATTGCAGCAAAAAGAAAAATAGCGATCTTGCAGGTAACGCTGATTACCCTCCTAATAACACTCGAACCGCCTTTTCCCATGCCAATGAACAAGCAAGAACTACTTCGGACCTGAAAGCAGTACAAGGGCAGCGCACATGATTGCCATCAGTATGGTGGAAATCAGACGCAAATGGGGGGCCAACTTCACGCTGATGACATCACCATGTAAACAAACATTTATATCTCAGAAACTAAAACAGCACAAACAAAAATTTTAACGGCACAATCCGGCACAAACCATGCACATACGATTGAGACCAGTTTGGTTGAAATTTGAAACATATGGGGGGGGGCCCAACTTCTACTACGGTGCATGCAGCCCTTTTGTTTGCGCTATTGTGTTGTCAGCTGCTGTTATTAACACTAATAACACTCAAAAAACTATAATTTATAACAGAGTGGCTGTTCTGTCCTGAAACCATCCATCCATCCATCAGCTTCCGCTAATCCGAGGTCGGGTCGCGGGGGCAGCAGTCTCAACAGGGAAACCCAAACTTCCCTCTCCCCGGCCACTTCCTCCAGCTCCTCTGGGGGGATCCCGAGGCGTTCCCAGGCCAGCCGAGAGACAGTCCCTCCAGCGTGTCCTAGGTCTTCCCCGGGGCCTCCTCCCAGTGGGACATGCCAGGAACACCTCACCAGGGAGGCGTCCAGGAGGCATCCTAAGCAGATGCCCGAGCCACCTCATCTGGCTCCTCTCAATG
>JAODKE010000043.1:6879755-6919839 GCA_026779605.1 Mormyrus hasselquistii
TCCTCACCCAGGACCTGTTTGCCTTGGGTGACCCTACCAGGGGCATAAAGCCCCGGGCAACTTAGCTCCTGGGATCACTGGAACACACAAACCCCTCCACCACGATAAGGTGTCGGCTCCAGGAGAGGTCCTGAAACTGTAAAAGGGGAAATTTTTAAACGTAGTATGCATTTTGTCACGCCCTCGGAGGCGTGCCTGCCCGTCGGACGGATTTCCCCGGTAACGACCTTCTCGCCTGGACCACGACTTCGAGTACAGCACGCCCCTTCGGCACCTCGGACTTGAACCCCTTCGGGGATTCTGCCCTCTGCCACCTTGCTCCTAATCAGTGCCCGGCTCAAGCAGACCGCACACCGTTTCTCCGCAGCGCTTTATCCCACCTATACAGCTGGTGTACCGAAAGTATTAAAGCTTCCTTACCCCTGCAACCTTGGGTCCCGGTCTCCCTTTGTGGCTCTCTGTGACACATTTTATAAAATGTTGAATAAATAGAAGTCGTTTATTGGTGATTTCATGTTGGTCGAAGTTTCCACTTTTTAACAAATGTATACAGTTATTTTCTATACAAATCAATTCAGGTGAAACAAAAATGTACGTGTTCATGGTTGCAAACAGACTCTAACGCAAGAAATCTTACGGAAAATATATATTCCATCCTGAACTTAAAATTAGCTGCATCAAAACGTTACGGTAGTTTGCAAACCCTACAGACTATTCACAAGGTAATAAAACTTACATGCATGTAAATGTGTGTGCAGAACAGAGAACAGAAATTATCACTCCATGCAGCTGACCAAAGTTACCAACCCTACATTTTATTTAAAATGAGAAGTAAAATGCAGTTTTTGACTGAAGCAGCTTATAATTCCTTTGCTTTGTTACTCGGACAAATACAAAACAAATGGTTAAACATTATATACGTCTCTTTTTGTATGTTTTCTAAATAAGACCGATACCCAACTGTAATATCGATTAAAGTGATATATTCTTGTAGTATTTATGTTAAAGCAAGACTTATTTTATTACTGTTGTGGGATTAATCTTTGGAAACACTAATTTAATAAGCACAAAAACATATGACAAACACGATTGTATTGTGGATTTTATGGCTTTTTTGGATGTCACCGACTCCTCTGCTGTGAGAATTACTAGCTGTCTCAGTGTTGTTTTGATGGGTTAGCGGTACACTAACGCTACTGCCTATGAACAAAAACCAAATGTATGATACGCTTAAGTATATTGCAGCTGGTGTTTAAAAAGAGCTCACCGGTTCCATTGATGATAGGATCTTTCTGATACAATCTCGGACCAAGAAAACAGGAAGGCAATTCACTTATAGCTCAGTAGCGGATCAGTATTTTTCCGCACCGCAAATGTAACATTTTCTTTGGGTTTCACGTGTTTGCTGTTTGTGGGCCTATACGCCTTCTTGGGCCACTTCTGATTGGTGAGCATGACTGGCACGCGAGAAGCATGGCACTTGTGATTGGTGAGAATGACTGTCACACAGGGAACACGGCATGAATTTGTAAAACTGTTCTCACAGCAGTTTTAAACCCTGGATCCGACGCGCTGTATAATGTATATCCTAAATCGCGATTTTTGCGACTTGCTAAATTGTGTTGTTTCAAATCGTGATTTGAAATCGATCAATAATGCAGCCCTTATGGTAATATGAATAGAGAGAAGCCATACCACCCGTTAGCATATGAAGACAACATTTCTCTGTGTAAATGCTTTAGACATTGCTGATTCTTCACATTTATAAACTGGCCATAGTGCTAAATGGATTCAAAGGCTCACAGTGGGTAACAGCAGTATAATGCATATGTGAATTGCAGTTTTGCTGTTAGCAGTAGGAAAGTTCTGGCTCACCTGAGCTGCAAAGGACCCAAAAGGCCATGGCTGGGGCAATAAACAGGCAAAAAAGGCCACAGGAAATAACGGCACATCAGGAGGTATTAACAAAACCCCAGTCAAACTGTACTTATCAGCAAATGCCTCCCTGCTCTTAAAACCTCTAAAATACTGCTGACGACTTTAGTGGAAAGTTGATCTTTGGAGAGGCTCTCAACTGCGGTCTGGGCAGCTTCAATGGTGGAGACCACGGGGAACAGCAACACAATCAAGTCAACGACTAAGCTGGGCTGACAATTTGCCCAGAAGAATTAAATCAAATCATTTCCACCTGTAATTTTCAGACATTTCAGAGGCTGCATAAATAAAAAAAATGATTATTCAAGCAAGCTTACTGCTATAATGTGAGACAAAAAAACTCATCCAAGTTTAAATTACAAAAGGTGTACACCTCACACAGGCTGATAATACCTCATATCATATAAACCACACTTGTGCAGCCACACACACACACACACACACACACAACTAAAATCATTGAGTACACCCTGCCTGCACACCGTGGTCACACATTCCCTGTACATGCAGTGACCACAGTCAGATGGGAATTAAAATTCAATTAGTCCGTTTCTGCCTCACATGCACCTGTTCACCACCTGCAGCGCATTTTGTTTGCAATGAACACAATCTGAAGGCATGTTTTGATCCAGCTGTGACTGCTTTCTGCACTATTATTTTAACCAGATTCACCTCCCACACGATCAACCATTCCCCCCCCCACCCCCCCCCCCCCAACCAACCCACATGCCACGTGGATGTTCCTAATTAAACGACAGAACAGACCTGGGCTGCCCTTTAAAAGCATTTTATGCCCCAAGACACTAAAATCCGTAAATTAACAACTTAAATGCATGGGTTGGCTTCCACTGAATGTCACCGAACTCACCCAGGCAGAAGTCAAGCAGGAAGAATTCAATATAAAACAAAACAAAGGGGATACGGGAAAAAAAGACTCACCCTGTGCTGAGGCTCCCTCAGGAAGCCCAAACCTGGGAAGCGCTATTCCGATCCCAAGAGGTGATGAAAGCAATGGCGGGTTCTACTTTTTTGAGTCTAGAGCACGTAAACAGCCATGTTAATCCCTTATTAATCCCATTTTGTGACCATCCCTAAACTGAACCGCTTGAGTAAACACCCTGCTGTTAAACCCACACAAAACTCATTGCTTTATGCAGCCACTTTTGGACATTTTTGACACATCCAGGCACAGTGAAGTCTGTAATAATGACTAAATTAAAATAAGGGGAGGATGTTCCAGTAACCTGGCAGTCAGTCGTCTTGGGTAACCAGAAGGTCGGATTTGCAGTGAGGTACCCGCTCAGCAGAGCGAGACACATGGGAAGAGAGGCTTCAATAAATATAGCTTCAATAAAAGAGCCCCCATCGAAAGTGCATGGCTTTGGTTAACCAGTTACTAAACTGATTTCATTTGTAACATGCAGCAACCTTAAACATGATGCCAGGTCTTCTGCTTTCTTCAAGGGCATTTGGCAAAAAACCGGGATTACAAACAACGCCGGTGTTATGTGGTGATCCAATGTTAACGCATCCTTACCAATGTGTGGTCAGGGCATATTCTTGAAATTTGGAAAAAATAAATCTGTAAATATTCAAAATTGTGTTTACTTAAAATATATACTGTACTTGAGCAATCTTCAATTCAATTGTATGTTCACATCACCTTTACAACTGCATGAAAGTTTGTAACATGTGCTTTTCTTTTATTTTAATTAGGTCTGCAAACTTGATGAATCTGCTTCTGTATTCTGCAAAAATAGTAAATGCATGTCGCGAGACCGCGCTTGTCACCAGTTAAGATCACTACTTAAAATATATCTGCGGAAACGTGGTCACATGTCAATCTGGATTCTCCAGGTGACTTGCAGCATTTTTCTACGCAAAACACCACAAGCGAAGTAAACTTAACAACTTGAGGGGGAAAAAAGCCAATTACCTTCTGCATAATGGGTCTCATTACTTCAGAACGTGGACAGAAAACCATTAGTTCTGCTCGCAGCATAAAGCTCCGCATTTTCCAGAAAACGCAAACCCCAACAATAATTACACATAGCAAAATTAATTTCAGCTGCCTTGACAACCTCAGCTGGAGCAATAATAAAGACGAATAAATCGTGGGCAATCGGGGGGCCGTCTCGTCGCGGGGCTAGAGTAAAGCACCAGCCGAAAGCGATCCCCTTGAGCCTGCACTCCCTGGCTCGACAAAGCAAACAAACAAACACCTCATTTGTTGTTTTTCTATTAGCAGAAAACAATTAAGTGGGATTTGCCTCTAAAAGCAACATGCTGTCGAGAAATCAGAGCTACATTAGACCTCGGCGAGTTCTTTAGATAACGCCTCAGTGGAGACGCAATGTCTTTTAAAACAACATCAGTAAGAAAACTCGCCTGGCTCATGGCTGATTAGGCCTGACCGACACAGGCAGTCCGCCGTCAGCAAGGAGCTCAGCGTCCTTTTATGCAATAAACAGTAAACGGCTAGGCGTCGGGAGGGGGGGCACGCACAGCCGGCGGACTTTTCATTATTTACGGAGTACGAAGTCCACAGAAATCTAATGGATAAAAACTCTGAACTTTAGAGATTTGAAGAAAGTGGGGGAGAAGATGAAGACAAGAATCATCAAAAGATCCACGGCACAACTTCAAAGCGCATTTTTCTACTGCGACAGCTGTTTGCTACGAGTGCTTATATGCAGAATTAATATTATCTAATCAACCACGTTTTTCCACGTTCACTTCGGCTTAAGCGAAACTGATTTTTACATATATAAATAAACAAACGACGTTTAAGGATGTCGTTAATATTAACAGCGTATAATGACTTGTGAACCTCGAATCCCGTCGAAACATTTCACGTCGTCTCGTGCTCCCCGGGGGTGTCTCTACTACACAAGTGGGAGCACGCGCTCGGGGTCTCGTGCCGCATTCGCGGAAAAGGCGGGATCGCAGAGCCACCTAATTATCCAAATGCGCTATTGGAAGTGAAGAGAGATCAACGTACGGGTGTTCGATTCTACAAATTTTGTAGTTGATTCCGATTACAGCAGTTGAGAATCGATGGAATCGATTCCAAGAGTCTATTCCAGAAAAGTTTTCCCGATTCTCGATTCCAAAGACTTAAAATATGAGTTAACAAGTCTTGTAAAAATAACAAAACAATATTATAAATGACAAGGCATCTTGTTACTTTAAAATTAATTTTATTAACTTAATCCTTTGCTGGCAAGTACATCTTTTAAAACTATATACATAACAGTGTACCTTATCAATTATGTCTTGTTTGCACACTTTGTACAAAAATAAAATGAATGGGTAGCTTGCTATTTCATTAATAGGGTTTATTTTCTCACTGATATATTACAACACATACACTCATCTGTTTAATTTATTTGTTAATTTGATAGCTTATTAAGCAAAGTACAGTAATTTTGAGAGCTGACTAATTTAGATTGTTAATGAGGGCAAAACCTGTACCTGATTTTCCTCTGTCAGCTCCTTGGGATGAATAGACCTCAAATATTTTATCACAGGCGATTTTTGGTTTTATTAAATGCCAGCATTTTATTATAAATACTGCATTTAACTTCATCTGCTGCCTTGTTTGAAGCAAAATATTGCCAGACTATTGAATTTTACATTAATGATGGCATTTCTAAATGACAGCCAAATCCAAATTAACTTGCTAATCACATAATGAATGAGTTTTTTATTCATTTGTACTTATGACATACACTGATGTAAACAACAATCAAGACCCATAGTGACTAATCAAGGTGGTCATCGACACACAACATTCGCAGCAGGCTTCGTTCACGTCCACAAGGTTTCATTTTTTTGACAGCTGCACAGAAAACTCAATTTTTTTTTAATGAACTGAACTCGAGTCAACTCAAAAGCTTTGGGGTTGACTCTCAGTTCCTAGCTGCCTGGAATCAAGTAATTGATTCTTTTTGGAATCAACTCCAAGCACTAGTGATACATCACTTTAGAAGATCAACCTTACCATTTAAGGGCAAGTTTTGAAACCTGGGGACCTCACCTAATGAAAGTGGCTACAAAACAGATGGCTGGTCAATATTGTCCCAGTATTGAGACTGCCAATATTAAGCCAAGTGACTACCTTGCAGTCTGG
This sequence comes from Mormyrus hasselquistii, assembly GCA_026779605.1. Classification (NCBI taxonomy): domain Eukaryota; kingdom Metazoa; phylum Chordata; class Actinopteri; order Osteoglossiformes; family Mormyridae; genus Mormyrus; species Mormyrus hasselquistii. The sequence continues at coordinate 6,885,823 of JAODKE010000043.1, forward strand.
AATAGTAGCCGCAAGACAAGCGTCCAAGACAAGCACCCAGATTGATTCCTATGCCTGGCAAATTGAGAGACAGACGGGAAATAGTGTTCTTTTAATTCCTTTGTCGGGGTGTCTAATGAACTGCTGAAAAAAAGATATCTCTGCATTCACATGTTCACGATCTAGCTGAATAGATCAGAATATGTGCCGACTGCACTCATTTTGTGAGTAAGAAACACATAATTACTGTCTCTAGAGAAACGCTCTATCAAAAGCAGCACGATTACGGGGCACATTTTCAAAACAGGCAGCTACTGTATATGCTTGCAGAGAGCTTCAAATGAAATACATGAGAAATTCCTCTACATCGAAAACTGAGCTCAAAAACACAACAGGCTGAATGTGATTGGACAACTATAAACACCACCTTCAAACATCACCTCAGCAACATGAGAGCGCAAAATAATAATAGAAAAAGAAAACACATGAGACATGAAAAAGGACGCATCTGCTCTCAGAAGGACCTTCCCCACATTTGTACCTATGGCCACACATCCAAAAGCTCTGCTTGCAGGTCATAGTTCGGACTGTGTCCCTGTCACTTGTACTACATAAAAGCATTTGTAAAATAAAGATTTTCACAACATTGCTTTTGAAAAAAGGAAAAAGAGGGGTGAAGGGGGGGTTACCTGTAAAGAGGTTCCACGCCTTTGGCCTCCTTCCCGAGGACCTTGTCTGCCGTTGGTTCCATGGGAGAGTGCAAGAGGGCCAGACATGAAGCCAAGGATTGGCTGGAGTCCTCCCTGGACACTGGAAGAGGAACAACAGGCCAACATGCGCTCACATTCTTCAGAACAGCAGAGGGTGCTGTGGTTACAGGCTGTGGTTTTAAAGCAGTAAGTTTTGTAAGCTGCTGTTTTCCAGAGTGACTAAGATGAATACAAAAATAAGTTCAAGGCACTAAACTTCTGCTCTACTCAGACAACACAGGTAGGCAACTAACCCTAAGCCTACACTCTACTCAGATAAGACTGCTGGGTGAGCAATCCTAAACTTTCACTATACTAAGGTGACTAACGCTAAACCTCCACCCCACTAAAATTACACATCTGTGTGTCTAACCCCTTCAGCATAAACACATTTCAATGGTAAAACAACAGATCCAAATTGGGCTGTATACCTTGAACCCAATAATCTTGTTCCTTCACAGACTGAACCACATGTCCATTTTAGGTTTGGACCTACAACAATTCAGAGCAGTAAATGACTTTGTGTCAAGTCCTATCAAGCAGATGTACATATTCAGGTTAAGGGTGCCATTGGGATCTATCAGCCAATAAGAGCGAGATGGAGGCTAGCTCCGTCTGAATGAATTTTAATGCCATAAGAATCACACACTGAAGAACACAGCACAAGCTGAGGGAAACCTCGTGTGCTAAAAACCAGTCACCATGAAGATCCAGTACCACCTGAGCAGCTGTAGTTCTGCCGACACCGGCTGCATCAGAAGCAGTGATTGATACACAACAGCTACGCATCAATGATGCTAGTGCCTGGGGCATGAATCCTCTGGCAGGAACTCTGCTCAGTGATGTGAGTTTTCGCACAGTGTTAAGCACTCATGGTCTTCAACAATTCCTATGCAGAAATGTCCCAAGTATATAGCCGGATGCACAGACTAACTGCAAAAGAAAAAATGCTGTGTCGCAGTCGGTTTGTTTTTGTGAGGAATGATTATAACAACAACAACAATGATCATTTTAGAGATAATTATGTTTTAGGAGTGTTTATCTTTAAATGAACACAGCTTCCTGCTGGACTTCCCGATCAACGGACATACAGATACACAAGCTGTATCATGTTCCCAAATCAACATAAACAGGGACACATAGCTGAAAGTCGTCACCGATTGGATCGAAAGAACCAATCCATTTCCAAGCAGGAAAAAATATGTATTGCGAAAAATGTTATATATATATATATATATATATATATATATATACATACATACACACACACACACACACACACAAGGGACTAATGTTCACCTGAACATCCCCACTAAAATAGTGCAGTGATGTTACTACCCCAGGGGGTGATTAGATGGTTTTGTTTGTTTTGTGGGAGGTATGAACAGGAAGGTTTCTATCACATGGGATAAAACCACACACACACACAATGAAAAAAAGTCTGCAGCCTAATCGGAGCTACAAACACACAGGGGGCGCTGGGGGGCACATGCCCTCCCCGCACTTCCCGCCCACAGCCAATGAATAACCATCATGAGCTCTAATCGAGGCGACAGACGACTGAGCACCATGGGTGACATCCTCGCCTTCCTGTTGTAATTAGACCGTGCCGTTTACATACATATATCTCTTTAAATTCATCACCAAGGATCTCACAGAGAAAAGTCAGAGCTTATCTAATTAAGCCCAAGACAGCTGCCACTGTTACCGGTGACCGACGGGGAGGCCCACATGCATGTGGCTGGGAGCAGCTTCATCAAACATGCATGGGTCGCACGGGCAAATCGCCGTGTGGCATTTCAAAAGTGAGCCGAACTCTTGAAGATCCATAATCTTCTAATAATAACACTCATCTGCCCGCCGAGTCATACCTGCCACAAAGAATCAAAGCCAGCCGGTTGTAATTACCACGTCTCAAGAGGAGAGGGAGGGAGGGAGGGACTTCACAGCGACTGGGCTTAAAATCGGAAGGAGACCTTGAGTGGGCCAGTTGATCCTCATATCATCTGATCCCCCTCCTAAAACCATCACGGCCTGGATCTCATGGACATCTGGCTCGACACAGAGACATGACTTAGGCGGCGACCCGCCCCTACCACGGTGCTGCCGCTGATCGTCCGACAGGTCCAGGTCCAGCATCAGGTCATCCTCATCCAGTTCTGAGGAGCCCAGATTGTTCAGGACATCCTTGGGACAGACCAGGAGAGAGAGGGGGGGCAGGGTAGAAAGAAAAGACACAGAACACAGCGGTCACACAAAGTTTAGAGCACTCGCCGTTTCAGGGGGTCATCTGTAGAGCCTTGGTAAATGGAAGAACATGCACAGCGCATGAGGTTACGCAAAGGCTAACGTGTTTGTAGAGAGGAAATAAAATCATCCTGCTTTAATAGAAGGTACCCCTGTGGGCTTTTTCTTCCAAAGGCAACACTCTGCCTTTCGTGCATAAGCAGAATGAGGATTCTGACAGGACACATCAAATATTTGATTTGCAGGCCAAAAAAAATTAATAATAATAATCCAGGAAGCATGTGGCTCGCAGCACTCAGCAAACACGAGGTCTCACTCCAGTGTCCTCTGATAAATAATCTGCCTTCATCCCTCTTCAAGAAAAAAATAAGACAAAATTTCAGCCAAATACTGCTTATGAAACAGTGACCACAACATCCCTCACCAAGCACCTAGACAAGGATAGTCTGATGTTAGCTTCCTTGATAAAAGCGAATTTTGATTTGAGCAAATGGTGCGTGAATTTACCATAAAAATTAACCCAACCGTGTGTTTGCATGCTGAGCTAATGCAGATGACAAGCAGCTCAATTCGATTACAGCCATACCGGCTGGTCTTAACGTGTGGGCTGGGTGACAGGGACTCCAACACCTACAACAACCAGTGAGGAAATAGCTGCGATTAAAAACATCAGTGTTTTCATGCCCAACAGTCCCAAGCCTTTGGGGGGAGGAGGGGTGTTCCACAAAGCGGGGTTTCAAGATTAGTTGAACTTAATTTAAGATAGAAGTCAGGATTGCCCAATAGGAATGCTCCTTACCTAAACTATTGTTAGACGATCACAACGTCTTGCTTAAGGTAACCCAGCTAACTGGAAAATTCTGCTTTGTTGAGCTCCACCCTGATTTTTTATGGCCACCATAGCCCATCAATCATATTTGTTTCCCATGATGGATAAATTTGGGGATTTTAAAAGTAAACCCCCTTGTTCTCATTATCAGCATGTCCCTGCAATTTTTAACAATGCAATGAGAATTTTAAAGTTGCTAAAGTTTCTTGGAAGACTAAATAAATGACACTGTATATCAGCAGCTCCATAGCTCAATGTGGTTGAAAATGCTTTTTAAATGTATCTTTATTTAAAAGCTGAACATACTATGTGCAACAGATTGAGGATTTTACTGTTCCTAAACTTTGCCACGAGTGTTGAAGAGAGAAGCATCTAAACCCAATGCAGTGTTTCACCCAGGGCAGCTACTCTCAAACACAAACCCCACGTGACATTGAAATCCTGAAGAAAGCAAAGGGATCCGCCCCCATCAATTCCCTGACTGACTGACTGACTGCATGCAGCTTAATCAAAGGCTTCTGCTGCCATCTTGTGGTATTTAGGCAGAACTATGGGCCTTTGGGGATTAAAAAATCTCTCACTTTCATGAGGTTGCACATCTGCAGCCGTTTCAGTGGAAATCTCAAAAGTGGTGAGGGAGGGAAGCAAATATCCCATGATACAGTTCAACACTTGCCTGATAATCGTTAGGACAGCTGGAACAAGATCAGATGCTACAAAGCTAATGAATAAAATTCAAGAACATGAAATACAAGAGGAACAAGAAGTCCTTCAAGATGGAGCAGGAAGCTTCCTCCCGTAGTTGCTTCTCAACACGCGGCTGGAGAACAAACACACTATTCTGGGAACTGAACAACAGCTGCTGTGTGTCAATATTTGATCAGCAGGTGGCGTAGTGGTTTAGCAACTAGACTGGCTGCCAAAAGGCAGCAGTTTCTAATGGGGACGGTGAAGTAGCAGTTGACCCTGCAACGGTAAACCTGGAACACCTACCAATAGTCTGCTATTGGTCACATGGTGGCATAATCGACACACCTCCAGACAGCACAAATAACCTAGACAGCTCGCAATAACATGGCCCTTTCCTACTACAGATACCCCAGAAGTGGAAGATAAATCCTGACGCAGCCCTACCGGTGCTCAAGGGATTATATTAAATGGCAGGGCAGCCTTACACTGAAGACTGACTCCGCCCTGTCGCCACTGGAGAAAAATATGCATTTTAATCGTTGTTGTTTTTTGTGTGTGTGTGTGTGTGTGTGTGTGTATGTAATAAAACTACCCTTCAAAGGTGTGACCGAATACCTGCTGCAGGGTGCCAGCAGAGGGTGCAGTCATCAACAAAAGGGGTCTGCTGATGTGCTTGAGCAAGCTATGTGATCTGTACTGTTAAAATACCATTCTTTTTCCTATGCGGCAGGGTAAGAGTAAAGTATGCAAGTCACGTCTGACAGAGTTATCCATTCAGCGAAGAAATGTAAATGTAATATAAATAGTGCAGACGGCGTAGTGATATATAGAGTCTGAAGAACAGGAGGAGAGTCAACACCCCCACAAGAGGCACAAACGAATGAAGCAGGCGAGATAATCACACACACATACAGCTGACGCGTGGACGGCCCTCAGATTTGGTCCTTTGAAATGCGTCCATCACTCATTGGTAGCTGTGCTGGTAAACGGAGAACCTCCAAGGAACTGGGCAGGTGATAGGAAATGCTGTGACAGCCATAAGGATGACGAGGCTCATCAGGTACCCTGTGGCCATGATGATCACACACACCAAGCTTTCCCCTGGTCTTCAAGTCCGGTCCTCAAGCCTTAAAATGAAGACATCTCTGGCCGCTTTTCTTCTGCTTGTGTGTGCATCTCCAACACACAGCAAAACAAGCTGGAGCAGAACATTAAGGGGTCCTGTGAACCCCTCACCGTCTCATTAGCCCCAAACAGCTCCCAGAATCCTTTATACGACACAGCTGTGTGGGCCTGAAGCAGCAGATCAGATGGAGAGAAGCCTTTATGACCCCCTGTATAAAACTACAGATGTGGGAACACAGCAGGCAGCAGATAAAAATAATAATAAATAAGCATAATATCTGTAAAAAGAAACATAGGGAGACATCTGCCCCCTGCTGGACATAGAGTGTAATAAAAATCAAATTAGTCAGCAGGCTTTTGTCTGAGATAAAGAGCTTTAATTAACAGAAGCTTCCTCTTGCTCTTCTGAAGTAGGAGACCTGGCTGCTCCTCACATCACAGAAGTGCAGTCCAGTCACTCATTAGTCAAATATTCCTTCAGCACTTTGGCCCCACTGACCAGCCTCTCACCGCCAAGGCGGCTTACTCTGATCTGAGATGGTTACTTATCAAATATTAACCTGGCACTTCAAACCTCACTGGCGATCAGAGTCTTGTTCTTTGCCACCATTTCATTGTTTGGTGGAAGTCATTCCTGGGGTGCAGAGGCTCTCCAAACAGCACCTCATGTGTAAATCAGTTACTAATTTCAACAATGCCTCCATGCCAGACCTCCACGTTAAAAACCCGGAACCTAACAGAATCCTGCCTCCTGTTGTCCTCAATGTTGTCAACTCACATACATGGTGAAGTGACTTGATTTGTACACAGAACATTGCTCACAAAAATTTGCCAGAACCATCTCCTAGGACGCACTAACGCTTCACAATGACTTTTCACAACGCCACATGTATCGAGCCACCCATGGAAACACAAACAAAAAAATCAGGAAAGTGCCTTTATCCAACCATCCAATCCAGAGGATTCATCCTGCTAACGTGAGCCAGATCAGCTTTCCATGGGTCCCCTCAGCACCTCCCTCGCAGAGGAGTAACGTAGTCATTTAATGTTTCCCACTCCTTCCACAAAATAGCAGCAAAATCTGTCGGCATTTATTTACAAACACATTCATATCAACCAGAGCGATCACAGTGATGTTGGTGTCAGGCAGTGGAGCACATCACACCTAGCTTTGGCATCAAACATGGGCCACTGGAGGACTTCTCACAGATTATGCACTTGACAAGTTGGCATTTACTGAATGACTGATCCGTAAGCATAAACATCAGATCTTCTAATAAAACTTTAAATGAATGATTAGGCACTATTCATATAGCTAGATCTCTTTAAAGTGTTTATTCAGGTTTGATGGGTCGACGACGATCCACCTCAGAGATTGCAGCCGTGTTGCAGGTGATACCTCATCACCACACTAGTTTGAATGGAATGGAATGATATTAAGTTTTTTCTCCTTGCTGGAGTGCCAATCCTGCCACCAACCCGCAAATTTTCCCTGAAAGTTGGAGGACCTCCTTGCAGGGCTGGATGTACGGTAACGTTATACCCAGGACCAGCAAATGCAGGTTAATGGCCGTGCTCAAGGGCCCGAAATAGATAAATCACGCCTGCCATTTGCAGGATTCAAACCAGTTACCTTCCGATGCCTGACACAGATCCCTAACTTCAGAGCCACCACTCCGTAGTGATGGGAATGACCTTAAACAACTACTTTATACTAAAAAAAGTCCTCAGCACACGTATTTTAAACATTTATTAATCTCTAAGTTTATCTCATATATCTTCTTCTTCACCATACTATGTATTGCACGGTATACATTGTACTGAACAGCACAATTTCCTGTTTCCGCTTCAGTGAGGTCTCACTCACAAAAGGCTTCTAACTCCACCCTTAAAATAAAGGCTGATAGAGCCAACAAACCTGGAAAATATTCCATTAATAGTTCCCCACAGGCAGATGACCATCATTCTCTAAGATTTATTACACGCCTGAATCACTCCTTGTATGATTTAAACTCTGTCTGGTAGTCCTTTATTAAAAAATAAATAATGAGCCTGTTTAGCCGTGTCGTAAATTAGACTCATCAATAATAAAGATTTTATAAACAAAAAGGAAGAACAAATTAAATAGCTGGCATTAAGGGTACTCACTGTAACACGACATAATTAGATTTTAGTCAATAATGTACTGTTAGCAACACAGTGTTAAAGACTAATTACCTGACAGTTTTCTGTAAAGCAGGTAGTTATTTATTTGGGGAACAATGTTAAATGGTATCATGAAACATCAGCAGCCTCAGTTGAAGAAAGGAATTTATTTAAAAAGAAGCAATCTATGTAAGGTTAACTGGAACATACAAAGCATTTTAAATGCTGGGATGACATAAAAGACATCTAAAGGTGATAAATCCTTCAAGACACAAAAAAAAAAAATTATGGCTGGTTTTTAAAAAATGGGCTGTCAAAAGCAGCACTGAGTGAGTTCAGAGGAAAACAGCAGACTGAGAAAAGCCTTGGGTCAACCTGAATCAGGCAACTGAAATCTGCACCCCTTCCATTTGTCTCTGTGCTCCATCATTAGTCAATTAGCCTCTTCCTCTCCAATTTTCCTCAATGATGTGAGCAAGCGGTGTGTGGGTTTGGCTTTCCGCACAGCCATAACCTTCACTCCAATAACTCTTAGGGACAGTCATAGGTCCTGTCTGTCGAATCGGCTGAATGTCTTTGTGCAGTGCTAACAGTATGTCCCCCACCCAGGCACAACACTGTGGGAAACACTGTAGAGGCGTCTGCCACACCCAGGCTGATGCACACCCTCCGCCCCTCAGAGGAGAACCCAACACACACCAAGTGAACAGTGTTCTAATAAGCTGGGATGATTCAGGTACAGATTCAGTAGAAGACTACTGGACAGAAATAAGACTGATACTTGGTCAACCTATATAACCCAACGGAAAACACCCACTTAGCTACAAAAATGAGCAAAGGTGAAGTCTGGGTCTCCAATACGTTACAGCAAGATTCTGGCAATCAGGCAGATAGGAAGTAGTTTACCATTGCAGGTGAAGAATGCCTTGCTATGAGCCTTTTTCAGGAACTAGAACCCTTTTCCAGAACCAGGGATTATTTTGGGGTGTTCACAACGCTGGGACTCGGCCTGACTGTAGTTCCTTGGAAACAGTTCCGGAACCCTTTTTTAGTCCCTATTCCAGACTAGGTACTTTTCATTGAAACATGAACTATTGGGGAGGTGCTTTACAGCGATATCCTGCTGATTGGTTGGCCACCGGTGCAAATTTAAAAGTTACGCAGAAGTGCAAGGAAAAGAGATAAGATTAACGGAACAGCAGATGGAATTATTTCTGTACCTCAATTATACTTAATGCATATGAATACATTTTTGCATCTGAAAATGTGATCGATAACCAATACTTTTGTCTAATATCGGTGGTGCCCGTGGTGAAACCGGTGCCAGCACTTATTAGCAAATAACATTACATGATTTTTTATTTTGTGCAAAGTGAAAGATTGATCTGCCAGTCAGATCTGATAAAATATAAACATGTTGTGGTTTGTATAAAAAAAAAAGCCGAGTCCTATTTTGATCGCAATCACTCCCCCCCCAATAACTAACAAGTAACTAACAGAACAAGTTGTTCATCCTCCATTGTTTTGGGATGACAGTGTAGTTTAACTACGAGCTTTTCACAACTTCCATGCTTATTTAACATAAAGATTCCAGTTCCTGTTGTGGGGTGTGAAATCAACACTCAAAAGTATCCAGGAACTACAAAATTCCAGGAACTTGTAATCAGGGACCAGATTCCGGAACTTCAATGTGAAAACGCCTATTCATATTTTACAATGCAGTGCTGTGATTTAGCACCCCCCAAATAGAAATCATATCCATGTTTCAAGAGCCCTTCACACCTTTCACTCTGTATTGTCAAAGAAAATCTCTAATTGTTGTTCTTTGTCAAGGAGGGAGATGTTAAGAGCTGGTTCACGGCTTTCTTACTGTCACATGGGCAATTTGTACGCCATCATGGCTTTCTTCCAGAGCCGAGTCTACTCTTTGGTGACCCTGAGCCAGCTTTGCTCTGGGATGGTGGATCTGAAAGCCTGGCTATACATCCACCAGAAGTGAGTCATTTCCACAAAGCGTACTCTGGCCAGGGAACTAGGACCCTTGGCATTGTGTTACATACAGGATTAGCAATCATTCAACTGCCCATTCATTCATGGTACTAAAAGGCTTTTCTAAAGCAATTTAAAGTTTCAAATTATAATGAGGTATTTTTCATTGCGTTAAATAGAGGAGAACATTCACCATACTATCCAGAAATGCTAGGTCAGTATAGGGAAACAGCAGGACCACAGAGAGAGGAGGCCTTGGGTCGGTACAGAGAGACAGTGGGATCATAAAGAGGAGGCCTCGGATCAGTACAGGGAAACAGTGTGACCACAAAGAGGAGGACTTGGGTCTGTGCAAGGAAACAGCGGAATCCTAAACAGGAGGCCTCGAGTCAGAACAGTACTAGGTGACAAAACCTCACAGTAATTTAAGCAGCACCATCCTGCTTGCATTCAGGAAATTCTGTTTTGTGAGATACAGTCTAGACACGGATTAATAGCCTGTCGGAAAAAAATTGTCAATGCAGTCTGCCAGAGTCATTTAATGTAGGGAGACAGCTTCCTGGTTATAGGTTACTTTGTATTTATAATGAAAGTGCCTTAATTAAAAAATAAGAGGGACCACAATTCTTTGTCTTGTGTGTGTTTTACTGCACTTTTTTTGCAGTATAACATATAGTAGTTAATTGACCATTATCCATTAATTATAACCACAGATATCTTATATTTTTATTATCTAATTACAGTTTTTATGAGCTTTTTGTTAAGGATGTCAACTTAAATCTCATCTCATGTAGGACAGAAGGACGTGAAGAAGGGAGTCTACAAAGTGCTTCACTTAGATGGAGCTGCACAGGCGTACTGCTTTCATTCACTCTTCATTTTCACACTTCATTTGCCTGACAGAATCTGAAGAATTTAGCCAGCATGATTTCCCGTGTGACCAGTGGTCCGTGGTTCCCCTACATATTCCCCCGAAGCCTGAAAAAAGGGCGTGTTCCGTCAGCATTTACCCATCTCGAGCCCGATTCCTAACTGCCGTTAAGTAATGAACCAGATCATTTTTCCCCCATTTTCTTTCAACAGTAACCATTTTTGTCACACAACGCTGTTCCTGTCTGCGTGAGACAGCTGAACAGCACTCGAAGGGTCGAAGGGGAAGAGAAAGGACCAGTGCAGACCCACCTCCCCAGCAGGCCCTGAACCCCCATGCTGCACTGCATCACAGACTCGGCTGCAGAGTCTGGCAAGGGACAGCAGGGGGCATAGTGGAGAAGGAGCTAAGTTGCATTGTTTTAGGCTCTGTAAAGGGACATTCTGTTTAAGTCTCAGTCAGTGCAACCCCAGGAAACCTACCAGGCTGCCCAGCTTGGAAGAAGAGGAGGAGGTCCTGTGCTGGAGCAGGGCCTGGCCCTCGGCAAAGTGAGGCTCCCTCAGGTTCAGGTGCAGCCGCGGCCCCCCCGTTCCTCCCGCCCCCTCCGACGCAGAGCGCAGCCGCCTTTCCAAGCGTTTCACCTCGTGGTGGGGGCTGGCGCTGCTGCCCACCGACACTAGGGGGAGACAAAGAGCGAAACACCATCATCATCCACGTCATCGGTATCCTTTAAAAATGAACAAGAGTATCCAATTCACTTTAGTTGATTTTTACAAAAGCATTTATGAATTATTTAAAAGTATATTTAAAATATTCTGGTTGTCATATATTGCTTATATAGCACATTTTCTCCACTACTCATAGCCTTCATGGTACCCCACAGTACAAGGTCTATTAAATCTCTGGTTCTGCCTAGACACTCCTATACATTATGCAATGAAGCAACACTGGGAAATTCTACAGGACTATTTAGATCCCATTGGAATTACTTCCACAGATTGATCAATTACATTAGTGCTTGACTGGTTAAGTCTGAGCACGATGACAGCCCACCCCACCCCCATTATAGAACATGCACAATAATCCATTCAGAGATAATTCACCTTTTCCATGTTCAGCGCTTTGATTTCACGGTCATTTTGTTACCATGTGGGACTGAAACACCAAATTTATCTCTGAATTTATTATCTATAAATGACGACTCTAAACGTGATGAATTTCAGAACTACATGCTGGAATAGAATAAAGGTACTTTATTGACTAGACATGGATAAATTAGGTCATTTTCACATATCCCATCTTGCGGTCCAAGTCAGAGAGATGCGCACACATATGTACAGGTGAGAGAATGATTCTGGGGTCATACCCAACACCCCAGGAGCGGCTGGGCTTCAGCGCATTGCTTAAAGTGCCCAAAGGGTGTATATATCCACTCTGCCAGCTTCAGGATTTAAACACACAACCTTCTGGACATTGGCATAGATATCTACCCCACAGAGTCACACACGGCTTTGGTCAGTGAACAGCAGTGTCACAGACAGAGTGAGGTCAGATTCAACCCCCCTCCTTCATCCCTGAATGCTCCCCAAAACTGATCAGGTCCAGTCCCTCGTACACTACTGAACCTTTCCAACCAGATCCATTCCAGGAATGCCGCACCTGCGGCCACCAAAGCTTCGCTTCCAGGAAGTGCCAGGCGCTGGCAATGGTGGGACAGCAAGGGTTATGCAGCATGCCATTGGCTGGCTGGCCGTCCTCCCCCATGCACTTTGGACTTCAGCAGTGAACAGCAGGTGTGCTTCAGAAGGCATAGCTGGAACAGCCACACTTACAGGGGACTGCATAGTTACTTAGTGGGTCAAGCAAAGGCTGGCGGGGGTGGGGGAGGTGGAGTAACTTCCTCTCCACTTGAAGGCCCTTATCTTGGTTTCATATTCAATTCAGCAGCAGAATATGTGAAATATGCATGAATTTATGGGGATTCATGCTGTCCACATGGGGCTATATGTAACTCATTCCCCATTGTGGAGGGAAGTCTGGAATATCGCAGTTTTTCTACTGAGAATGTCGTTCATTTGAATGGCTTGGACAATGTCCCTCGTTGTGAGTGTTCATGTGCGTTCCCTGTGAAGGACCGGCATCCTGCCCACAGCGTATCACAGACTGCACTGCCCAAAGTTATCTCCACCAGTTTTCACCCACAACTATGCTTCCGTGTCCATCCTCTTAAGTTGTATATGGTTTGAACCTTAAACTTGCATTTCCAGTGATTATGACCATTTTATGATTGTACACACAAACAAAAAACTGTAACGATCATCTCTTAAAAAAAAAAAGGATCTCAGTCTTGATTAAGAGACACTGTATCACGGTGAGGATGCCAGTCTAATGGCCTGGAAACACTGTGGGAAAGGTCAGGTCACTCTATAATGGCAGGAAGTGCTGCATCCTGAGATGGACCAGCCTCTCATCACCCTGGGAAGGAAGGGTGACCAGGAAGCCATTCAGCGGGGATCGCGGCCTCCTGTAGCCTGGATGGGCCCTAAGTCCCTACATGGGGGCGTCAGCCGTCAACATGAACACTGATGATTTCTCAGGAGGCGGCGATAATGGGGAGGGGACTCCTACCGTTTGGAATCATTCGGCATATTGGCAGCTTTCCCATCTCTGTGCCTCCCCCTTCATTAAGAAGGTCAAGACGAGAGCAGTAATGCATTATGGGAAAGAGCCGACTCAACAGCAGAAACAGAAGTGAGCTTTGAACAATGCTGGACACAGAGCGGGAAACATGCTGAAGGAAGGGAAACTTCGTGGCAGAAGCTGGCCGGGGACTGGTTTCTCTCAAATGCGGAACTTGACATGTACCGAGGCAGGAAACCCATGTGGTGGGCAGGATGCATGCATTCACATGCAAGGCATGGAACTTAATGAACGGTTACAGCAGGAGGAACAGAACCGGCACAGGAGTCGAGATAAATAAGCGGGACCATCACACCGCAGCCCCGGGTTCAGCCCTAACACATGACACGCACACTAAAAACCTGCTTTGGACAGACAATATCCTCTCATGTCAAATGAAATCAATCATCTCCGGCACACTGAGCTCCACAGCCCACAATCATACACTTACTTGGACATTTTCCACAGCGGTTTTCGGGCACAATCACAGGTTTTGATGTGCTTTCATTTAATTTCAAATTACAGCACAAATTCAGCGGCGAGCCAAAACGTGGCAAGTTATCGCATGCACAGAGCGTCTCCATGGAAACCGACATCTACATTCATGACAACACACGGCCTGAAATGACTCGTGTTGGTCCTAGAGGCGTGAAAAGAGATCTCTGGACAATGTGATATTATGAATCCTCCCATTAAGCATGATGCATCAAAGCCAAAGCGTTTGCCTTGGTTCCTGATATCCAGCTGCAGTTCTGATGCAGATAAACCCAGAGCAGCATCTCCCTCATTAGGCAGAAATATCCCACAGAAATACATTAGAGATCATTGAGTCATGTGAGGCCTGTGTTTCTGGCACACTTGCATCAGTACCGATGTTCCACCCGAACGCCACAAACGTCAGTGACCCCTAAGACCCACAGGTGCTCCTGGTAACTTCAGGAAGTCATCTTGCGATAACAATGCATTTCCCAGCCCTGAAGACTTGGCTCCATTGATCTTTTGATATTAATCACTTTGCATTTGCTATTCTTAGTAAACAACATCATATACTGTAGTCAGCAATTCAGAAGTTAAAAAGCAGGTACCAGCTTTATATACAAAAGAGTTGTTTGAATCACAGTAACAACAGAGGCTACAATCGGTCCTGCTTTCCATGACCACGCCTGTGCGCTCAGTCTCCAAGCTGAGGTCTAGGACAGGTACTATCACCTTCATTGTGAGCCAGGTCTCATCTTCAGAAGGTCTGCAAGTCACTGGGCTAGCATAAGCAGGTGTTCCTACAGCCCATCTCTTCACCTGGGAGAGGCTCCCCTCGGGAAACCTGAAGACATTACCTGTGTGAGGCTTCCTTAGGTGACTGGGTCTTGACTCCAACCCCTTCCGTGCTTCCTGCATGGGCACCACGTTCTTCGGTCTCCTCCCCATCTCCTCGGCAGGCCTGTGTTGTGGGCTCACGGTGTCCGGCTCTCTCCGCTCCAGAATCAGCTGATCACCTCCCGGTCCATCTCTAGGGGTAGCGTCAGGCTCTGCCCCCTCGCCAGGAGCTGTGGGAGATGCATGCTGTATAGTGGTCTCACATTCCAGGCTCACCCTGCTAGGACCCGGCAGCGCAGGCTTCTCCGAGATAGGCGGGGGGGCCATGGGGACCGCCGAGGAGGTAGCGGTCACATGGCTGATGGGCTCCTGCGTGGCAGCGGGGCTCAGGACGGGCATGGCGTCCACCTCTGAGACGGAATCCTCCGTGACCGGGACAAACTCGGAGGGGGTGATGGCCGTGGTGCGGTCCTCCGAGAGCATGGGGGACTGCAAGGACCCATCCCCAAATTCGCTGGGGCAGGAACCGGGGGTGAGAAGCTTTTGAGGCTCGGCATTCACCTCCAGAGACCGGCACTGATCGGGAGTCCCTACTGAATGCTTGGAGAAGCGATGGTGGGAGGAGAAAGACTTCGGAAGGAGCTGCTTCTTGTGCCGAAAAGAACGCTTGCTGCTGTAGTCATCCAGGAAGCCAGAGTCGTCTCCTTCATTGGTCCCTGAGCTGATGCAATTGATGAAGAGGCTTCGATTGGTGGACCCCTTCTCAAAGTCCTCCGTCTGGGAGCGAGTGATCTTCTTGTGTCGGTGGCTACCAAAGCCAAAGGAGTGGCGAGCTTTAAATCGGGAGCCGTCCTCCGCTCTATGCAGACCCGGCTCAGAGCCGCAGCCGCCGTGCTCCTGGGCTGCGGGGGCGGGGTCGGCACGCGGCTCTTGGCTCCGCCTGCTGTGGAAGCTGATGGACGGCGTGCGGAACAGGCTGCGGCGTTTCCCCGTGCTGCTGGAGCTGGAGTTTGTGCTGGATGGGGACGAGGTGTGGACGCCATTGGCCACACCACCAGACGACGGCGACGACGGGAGAGAGTCCTGCCGCTTATGGGAGCTCCGCCGGAATATCGGCAGCCGGGAGACGAGGGTGGAACGGCGTGGTCCCGTCTCGCCCATCGGAGCATCCGGGTATGGAAGAACCTGAGAAAGCTGGTCTGGGGCACAAGAAAGAAAAGCAAAATCAGGAAAGACAGAAACCCCCAGCCCTCTTGACATGATCACATAATGGATAATTAGCAATTAACTAACCTTTATAGCGGTGGTGCAGTGAATTTAATATAATTAAATTAATAGAATGTCAGGCACCAACATCACAATTCTAGGTCACAAAAAACACATGGCATTTGTAGCGTTATGTGGACGTTAAGCAAGGCGGAGTCTCGGAGGAATAGACTATTCGTTGTCCAAATTAAACCAGTTAGACCTTTTACATCCCAGACTGTCCCACCACTGAGTGGTCTGTGACCCATGTACAGGTTTAGAACAGAATAGAATAGTAGTATTTCATTCATCCGTATGGAACTTGTGTTTTCACCTATCCCATCTTGCTCTCCATTACACACCCAGACACATATTACAGGTGACAGCAAATATCGGAGTCAAAGCACAGGGTTGGCTAGTGTCCAGCCTGGAGCAATTCCAACCTTCCGATCATCTTCTGATCTTAGATGCACAGTCCTAATCTGCAGAGTCACTCCTTGTCCCTTAGAGTTCTATGGGTGCAGGTTACACATCTCCTGAAAGCATATCTGCAGCTGTGGAAAAGAAGCAAAACTTCCAACCAGTGAAGGAGTTTCACATCCTATTGGGAGTCTGGGATACTTTGCTAGCTTTCATCCCCACACCCACAGGCTTAAACCCAGAGGTTTTCCACAAACTGTCACATTTCTCTAATGTGCATCCCTCCTCATGCCACCTCCTCAGCAGCAACCAGAACACCACTTAAGACACCTTACACTGGGTGTCGGCAGTGTTTCCCTGTCTGAAGAGCGGTCAGGGACAGCAGCACAGAGCTCAAAGTCACCGAAAAAGAATAGAAACATTGGGTGCATCTTATACTGAAACAGGTATAAATGTTACGCGCTCTGATGCTGTGGCAGTGACATCATGGAAATGACGTGACAGCTGTTACTAGTAAAGTGCCATGAAAAATTTAAAGGGGAAAGTCTTTGTGTACAGCTACTTAATGGTGCTTAGAGCTACAGCGGCAAGCTAAGGCACCGGTTATCGGGGCAGAACACTGAGCAGCTAAGAGAGAGGTCACACAGCGCAGAACTCCAAGACAATCCGAGGCAGAGGTTAAACCATGCAGAGACCCATGAGCAGCCAAAGCGACAGGAAAACTATCATCGCTAAACTGCTGCTCTTCTCCTGTCTAACATCTCACATCCCCACACTTCAGCACACCACCCCAACGTCAACACCCACAATCCTCCTTACAAACCCCATTCATTAACAATAGCTAATTCATTACATGGATGGGATTTTGAAATCTTATTCAGACCGAGACTCTGATAAGATGTACAAGTGTCTGATTCATGACGTCCTCCTTCGGTTGAAAGTCATCAGTCTGTAAGGTGCCGTGTGTAGCAGTCAAACCTTACAAATGATAGGCGGTATTAAAATGTGCTGAATAGAGCGAAACAACTTGAGATTTTAAACCAATGCGAACTGAACAAAAGGTGAGGAAACTCGCTATTTCATCCCTGCAATGGTCCATTACCGCTTTCAGACGGCGATGGAGCGTCACGTTAAGGACTCCATGACACCATGACAATGCCAGCACGCCGTCACCTTGGTGACCCGCTCTACTTATTTTCAGGCAGATCTCCATGACGCTCTTGCTCCACAGGCTCATAACCTGAAGATCTGCCACTTTCCGAGTCCCAGGAGGAGTGGAGTCTTTGTCCCTTTAAGTGAGGTACTTAACCCAGACTGCTCTCTAAGAATGCCCAGTTGTATTCATGGGAAAAGCCTCTAAACTGTTTCAGATGACAGTGTCGGGTTAGTGAGGAAAGAGCGAACAGGCACTGGGGAAACCAATCAGATTGCTACCAGGACCATGATGACCGGTCTGCGCCTCGGAGTGCTTCTATGGCCACCAGTAATCAAAAGAGTGGAAAGGCCTCGCTGGTGCCTGGGCTCTTTGGACAGCCACGCGTGATGACATAACCTCCTGGGGCCCAGCTGGACGCTTGCCCACGATCAGGAACAAAAGCTAACGAGATGTTTCAGTGTGTGTCTGTGAGCCCATTCTGTGAGCTTAAAGCTACCCACTCAGGAGCAATGTAGTGTAAGCAGAGAGGGAAGGGGGCCAAGGAGGGGGCAAGCGGGTCACCCTCATGAATTACATGCACTGAGCCGCTCAACTGCCAGCCATAACATCCAGTTCCAAGGAGCGAAACTGCAAAACAGCTCAGGATCTCCATAAGCCACAAGATCAGGCTTTGGGCCTGATTTGTAGGCTAAACATGAGACACGCCATATACGTCAAGAAAAACACTTTTACCGTCAGAGTATTCTGGATGCTGGCCTGAGTACTGTGATGATTATGCAAGTTTCTCTATGATTTCAGCAGGAGAGACGCTTGTCTTTCATAGCTTCTGATGATCTCTCCCTGACACTGCTGGACATCCCAGAGATGCTCAGAAAGGGTAGATAGGACTGGCCAATCACAGCCCAGCTGACCACAACAGCCATCTCTATCATCAACAACACCGTGTCCTAGCTAGGCACACCCGGATCAAGTTATGTATAGGGAATGATAAACAGAATCACAGTAAAACAATTAACGCTTACATTTCTCCATTCTATGACATCTTATTTTTTTGATAACTTTTCCTGCTTGTGCAATACAAGATCTCTGCGAGCCTGAAGCTTATGCCAGGAAGCACAGGACATAAGTCAGTAGACACCATGGATGGGATACCAGTCCATCACAGGAGACACAGGATCTCACAGAAAAGGGCAATTTAGAGACACCTACTCACCTACGGAGATGCTTTTTAACTGCGGAAGGAAATCAAAAAACCCAGCGGAAACCCACACAAACACAAGGAGAACCTCAAACTCCACAAAACACAAGGAGAACCTCAAACTCCACAAAACAAAGAACGGGCGAAATTTGAGATCGTAACACTGAAGGTGGTAGGCCACTGGTCTTCATGTCAATTTCACAGATATTTAAAACCTTACACATCCTCATTAACAAGTAGCTTGCTGCAATATGGACATCATAGTGACATCACAAGTCAGCAGTAAGTGCATCATAGTGACATCACAAGTCAGCAGTAAATGTATCAAAATGACATCACAAACCAGATGTGGAGCCATAAGGCACAGCTGCATATAAGGAATGAGTCTCCATCTTACATTACTTGGACTCATCAACAACAATCCTGTTAGCTCAATCCTGAATGAAATACCACAGACTTCTAAAACCTAGAGATAATCCTTCCAAAACCAAGAGATTATCTTTCCTTGTTATCATACTTTAATTCCCTAATCAATCAAGGATCAAGTTAAAACAATCAAAATAATTAAAATGTTGTGAATATCGAAATTTGGCGATCAGTTGCTCTCACCATTGGTTATTTGTGTAACAGCTCAGACAAACCTATTCTCTGTGGGGGTGTTACATGTTTAAATACAAATCGACTTAGTGTCACACCTGCTAATTTACAAAGAATGCTACCCACACCAAGGATTCCCGTACAGCCAGATTGGCTGAATCTCTACCATCGTCCACATAAACACATCCCATACCACAGCCACTCCTTATATATTTATACGCTTACTCAACGTTAAAACCATCTATCCTCACAATGACCAGCCTAACCTGCAGACTCTCCTGTAGTCACACCTTGGCATTGAAATGAAGCGTCACGCCACATGCAGATGTACCCCTAACACCTTTGAAGATACCAGACCTCTCCTTCACCTTTCACATTAAGGACAGGGTTGTGACGTCATACCCATTGATGTTACGAGACTGAAACAATTCATGTTGAGGCAGGTGACACTGCATTACAGTGACGCATCCCCCTCTTATCACAACATAATTCCTGATGGGTTTTGGCAGACATCAAAACCACAGGCTTAAAGGAAAAATAAAAAGAACAACAGCTGTGGAAAATCCACACACATGGATGCTTCCAGTCACCTGGTTCCTCGGAATCAGCACCTTGGTTGCATGAGGTCAGCCAGACCTGTAACCACATAAGCACTGACATAATAAACATAAGCACTGACAGCACAGCAAAACAACACTGACAGCTCCCAGAATCAGCACCGACGCCTGGTTAACAGGCAGTCTGACAGCAGCTGACCACCACACTGTATTAAACACCTTAATCCCAGCCAGATCCTAAGCCTCCGGTCCTGGGTCACTGTGACACCCACATCAGCGCGCCGTCCCGCTGGGATGGAATTCGGTGTGGAGTCGCTAGATTCGTGTAGGAGTCTCTCCCTGACACAGGTGTGTCTTTTAAAGCAAGTTTTGTCAGCAGAAGATAACACATGCACACCCTTACCTAAACAGCACAATCCAGGAGTGACACTCACAAGCTTTGCTACGAATTCCACATGCCACACAGGTCAGACTCCAAACAAATTCAAGATAATTCAGAACTGAAGGTGAGGGTGAGAGACAGGTGTATCACAAACATAACCACTACTTTCTACTACCTGTTACTACTAAACCTGTACTATTCTCGAAACAGGCACAGGGCTATCTGAAGCTGATAAACCGTGAGAAGATAAGCAGGAAGTGAAGCCGATGGTGAGCGGGACGGCAGAAACGTGCCACTTCTGCCCAACCTTGCATAGGCGATGTGGAATTTTTTAAAAAAATTTAAAAAAAAAAAAAGCACAAAACGCGTGAGATCCGTGTAACTATTGCTACCAAATGTCTCCACCTCCACACGCAAAAGCACCCAGGAAGGGTGCTCACCTGGAAAGGTGCGTGATGTCAGGAGAGGGTACGCGGCCGTGCCCCCGATACGCATTCCCAGAGGGGCATGCAGGAGGACGCGGTCCGTACCGACAAGCGGCACCCACGTTACTGAATTGCGACTAGGGACGTTTCCTGATCGACATGTGGAAACGTTTGTCCAACGATCCCGAAATGATCCCCCCCGCCGATCGGCTGTAGCGCGAAGCGAAGCGACCATCATCGCAATGACAGGCATGCAGCATCGCCGCCGGAGGTGTAACCGCGCTACCTGGGCCGGTTAGTGACCGTCGGAAGAAAGGAGACCGGCCATCGCTGACAGGCAGCGGGCTAATCATCAGCACCGGGGCAGTCTTACCTTCAGAGGGGTCCGAAGACGCCTACGTGGGTGGGAAGGGGGTGTGCCTAGGTAAACGCAGCGCCGAGCGGACGCGGGTCCGTAAGGAGACAGAAATGGCAGAGTCCCCAAAGGCGTCCGGCGGCCGCATGAATGAGCCTCGGTGACGTGGAGTCTCCGCCCCTTCCGTGTGAAGGGCCGCCGTGACGTACCGCTCTTCTTCCTGCGAATTCGCGAGCACCGGGATCGGGATCCGGATCCGGATCTGGATCAAGACCGGGAATGGGATCTCCATTGGAATCGGGACCTCATTTGGGAAACTGGGATCGGGGACGGCAAATGCATCTGCACCTGGACCGGTATCATGCCATGACACTGCGGCAACACCGGTACTGTGTTCGGTATCGGGACCTGGGTGCACCCCGGGGGCTCGGCTGTGCGGAGACTCGGACCGCAAGCTGTTTATAACGCGATGTTAGCGCTGCTCACGTTGTTAATGTCTGGGTTTAAGGTAAGGAACCAGCGGACATAATTCTCATGAACCTGAAAGAGAAAGGTGAATTTACCTTTGAAAGTTCAGTTATGATATTCTTTTAATGGCTGGTTTATTGTTATTCTGCTCTAACTGGCTTTTCCTTATAGATCGATGTTTCAATAGGTTCTTTGCGTGACTGTGAAAGGTTATAACACCCTATGTATAAATCATTGTGTAATGCAATTCACTTCGTAAGTACCTTACAAGTTACATAAAGTCACCCACAATAAACGGTCTTACACGTTGAATCACCAGTGCTGATGCCAGAACAAATCTGACTGGGGGGGGCGACGGTAAATGTATTACAACAAAGGTCATTTCCAAGAATACATGTTGAATAGTTAGTTCATCCCCTGTTAAACTATGCTCAAGTAATTGTCACACACAGGGTCGGCGTCATGGGGGGAAATTCACGGGCCAAACGCCATTCCCAAGGACATCGTCTTTTATTTTTATTTTTTAATAAAAATGTTCATCCTCAAACCAATAAGCCGTTTTTTCCAGGGGCGTGGCTCCGGATCGTCTGCTTACGTAATGCCCCACCTTTACCACCGAAAGCATTTAATAAATATGCGTCTTTATATAGCCCTAGTATATCTAAAACCACCTTTTACGGCTGTAAGTTCAATTTTGTCAGAGTGCAGAAGGGCGCTGTCGTTCTTCCATTTAACCGCTAGGTGGCAGCCAGTGTTTTCCACATTGACAGTCTATTGCAGGGGTGTGCAATCTTATCCGCAAAGGGCCGGTGTGTTTGTGGGTTTTTTGGGATAACAGGTCAGCTGTTCAAACCCAGGTGTGAGGACTCTTCAGCCAATCAGTCCTCTAATTACTAATCTAATTAGGGAGTTGCAGCAAAAACCCGCATACACACCAGCCCTTTGCGAATAAGATTAATCAATAGACCAGGGGTGGGAAATCATTTAAAGCAGGATTCTTCAAATCACGGTCCTCAAGGTCTGAGCACTGCTGGTTTTCCAGCCTTCCTTTACCTGTCAGTCAGGTGTGAAGCCTCTGACTAATCAGAATCAGTAATTAACTACCTGGGAGAACTGAAAACCAGGCCTGGATTTGGAATCGAGGTCCAGATTTGAAGAAACCTGATTTAAAGAATCAGTTATGCACGATTGGTGATGGTCTTGGGGCACTACTGGCATCATGCAGAGGCCTCATCATTCAGACCAGATCCTATTCTCCCCACAATTGACAACAAAACCAAAAATTTTTGTTCTGGGGTAACCCCATCTGATATTCTGCATAGTAAACATCAGCTTTTTTTTTGCAGGCGGGACTTGGATGTGTGGGATTAACTCGACAGGGGTTCCTTTTCTATGTGCTTAATACATTTACATTCTATATGCCTAATACATAGCATTCTGTTTCAAAAGTGCAGAAAGACATTGGTTGTGTCCTTGAGTCTAACAGAAGGAGCTTCACCTCAGGCTGGGTGACCATGGGTAGGGTTGTCAACTTTCTCAGCCCCAAATGAGGGACACTTTCTTGCAGGTGCGCACGTAGAGCAGCTGACCAACGATAATGGAAGTGCAACCGTGTCTCATAGCAACGTTCGCATGGGCTTTGCCATGGTTACAGTCGTCTATCATTGGCTGATGAGGCAGTGATTGGAATACAGGACTGGAGCTGCCCCTGAAGGGAAAGATCAAAAAATCACATATTTCGGGATGTCACAGGCAATTGGGGACGGTTGGCAACCCTAACCGTGGGGGACAGGTATCACCGCAGTGAGCTTGTAAAACAAAACAGGCAGATATTCCTAATGACTATTTGCTGATGTTGGAATATTGGCCTGTGACAGCCAAGGCAGCAGGGGGTGCAGTCAGCTAAGAGTGACCTGGATCCAGCAGCACAGAAGAGGCAACCCACTCCGCAGCCTTGCAGCCCAATATGTATCTTGTGGTATTTTAAGCCGAACTCCCCTACTGTGTGTTTGATGACTATTAAAGTGTGCTTACTCTTTCAAAGCGGTAATGGGGGTGGGGGGAGGCAATGTATCAAACGATTAAAAGCCACACAGGAATATTTGTAGTTTATTTATATAAAACCCAAAAAGAAACAGCAACTTAAAAAAGGTAGTTTCCAGAAAGACTACAGGACAAGCAATATAGAAAGCTTTAGTGACAGAAAGCGGCTACGGCCATGACACAGGTCACCCCGTGACCGCAGTTGTATTGCACACAGATCGTGACGGCAAAAGAATACATGCTCATAAAGTGCTAGCATCAAAATTACACACATCCTTCCTACATTCAGTCGGAATCACTCTAGAACCAGTTTGTAGATCAGCCTAAATATAGCAGCTAATAAAAAGAACCCCACCATTCACATTGATAGTGTTAACTACAGAAAGTGACCATGAAGTGACAGTGGTACGTTCCGTTTGCTCCCCAGATAGTGATGGTACATTCTATGAAAGTCCCACATTTTGAAAACCAGGAAAGAGACCGGTCACTGGTCTGAATTCCTGACTGGACCGAACAGGGTTAAAAGCAAGTTTAATGGTTTGTTTTCACACCAATAAAAAAACAGTAAGCAAAAAAAAAAAAAATCCATTTTCAGATACCTTGAGTCTTCAGAGAGAGAAAAAAAAAGAAGATTAAAGGGTAATAGCCACCACAACCATAACATTTAAACACAGTATAAAGGGGACAAACAAACAAAAGATTCATCATCCCAGGCAGGAGATGAGAGATTTTGTGAATGTCTAACAGAAGAGACCCTTTTCCCCTGTGATCTATCAAAACATGGATGTGACAATTCAGAGCAGTTTTCACATTTTAAAACGGCCACAAAACAGCTTTTATAAAACAGAAACACAACAAGCCCTCATGTAGGTCAGAGACATTAACAGTGCCAGAGTACGTGAGTTTGGTTCCGCAGAAACGGGCAATGCCTGTCCAAGGCTGAAAACAGACCGTGCGGGTGTGCATTACAGCATTAGAGCAGGGCTAGGAGGTAGGCAGCAGAGCCCCCCCTGAGGGCTGGAACCTGAGCTTCTGCATGCAGGCCTGTGGCACCCTCACCACCACACCCCCAAGCCACCTGGGCCAGAGAATTTCTGGAACAGCCCCGGTCTCCCTGGTGACACTCCTTCAGTAAGGTGTATATGCTGGAGAGGCATCTAGCACCACTGGGACAGTCAGACCTGCCACGTCCCAAGGAAACACACTGGGAGTGAAGTTGGTACTTCCAGCCAATGCACCAGGGAGACTAGGATTACACACCGATTTTAAATATTTACAGCCAGGTCTCATTTCTGCACCTTCTGGTCACAGATACCCAGTGCATTATGGGAAGACATCTCTAACCTCAAAAGGTTTGGTTACTGGTAATATGGCTTACATGCTGGATCAGAACCATCCACCACGCAGCCCTAACTAATTGAACACAACACTTCTCAAAGTACGTTCCAGCTGCTCTTCAGAAACCCTCCATTTTGTATTTGCACTCAAGCTGCAAAGTGTTTTAACTTGTGGAGCTAAACATGGGGGGTCATTCGAGTGTTTTGGGTAATTAGGTAGTGACAGGACAGGGTGGTCATGTGCTATGTGCAGAAGTCTGAATTTGGACACCCCTCAAATCAGTTTGTGTCATGTGACCACAAAACCACACGCCAATCAGTGACCAAATACAAAATGTGCAAAGTGACGATCCTAGCGAACAACTCAAACTACCACCATCTGGAAGATTTACAAACGCTTTTAAAATCAGTTTATTTCACATGAACATTGCAAACTGGGCGAAGCAACTGAAAGTCAGGGCTTCCGTTCAGCTGTTTTGTTTTTGGATTGGGGGGGGGGGGGGGGGATAGATTAAAGTCATACACGTCATTCTTATGAGGGTGCAGGCCAGGATCTGGTCATCCTGTCAGGGTGGTGGGCAGGGATGCCGCAGTGAAGGCCTCTTACTGCAAGGTGCACTGAAAGAAACCTGAACAAGAAGGTGTACCCGAGGACGCACCATCTGCTCAGGGCTGGAAGGCACAGCAGTGATCGTACTCCAGGTTAAACATCACACCGTCCGCCCCGACCAGACGCTACATTAGAGATGTTTCACATCCATACAGCTGAACGCAAAGATTAAAATACAGAGCAGACAGACAACCAACCGCCAAACACCGCCCCCTACCTGCTCATCCCGCCACAGCACCTCAAAAGACAAAGACGGGCAAGTAGGCAGGGGGGGGTCACGCTGGCACCCTCTAGTGGTCTGCCATCGGATACTTCAGTCGGCGGTCTGCAACCGGCTTGTCAAGGTGCACAGCGCCCCCACCCATCAGGCCGAATGCGGGGTACATGATGCCCGAGCACTCCACCTGCCTCTCGTACAGGCACCTCATGGTGTCGGCGTCGTAGAAGGAGACGCGGCTCTGCTCGTAGTCCAGGCACACGCCCACGCGCCGCGGCATGGCCAGCATGCGGTTGCCGGGGTCGCCGGCAGCCTTGGGAATGAAGAGACGGCCCATGCCCACCGTCAGCAGCATGAAGGGTTGGGAGACCTCATAGGAGGCGTCCTCACTGCCGCTGTCATGCCCGCTGTCATGGTCGTACCTGTAGGAAGGCGGGGAAGCCCTTGATGATCATGTCCATCACATACGCTCTTAAATACGCCAAGAAGGGCAGGTCAACATTAACTTCCAACCTGACCCAAATCAGGCTGCCTGCCATTTTTAAATGCAACACCTCTAAAGGGTCTTCAGGCTGCAATTCATCCCCCCTCCCCGCACCCCACTTGACAGAGGCGCCCTCGCGTACCTGGGGCTGCTGGTGTCGCGGGGGCTGTGGAACCAATCCTGTAGCTTAGAGTCGGAGACCACGCCCACCTTCACCATGAAGGAGCTGGCCTCCACCCGAAACGCCCAGAAGTGGCGGCCCTGGGAGATACCGGTGTCGCCGATGATGTGGTCCAAGCTGACGTAGGTGCCCGCCTGCACACGCTCAGCCGCCAACAGGAAAGGCAGGCCCGCCACACTCTCCACAGAATCCCGCGGCTTGCTGAGCACCAGCCGGTCCGGGCTGAAGCCACATTTCTCGCTGAACAGGAAGCCGAACACTGCACACACACACACACAGACACATGACACACAGACACATGACACACAGACACATGACACACAGACACATGACACACAGACACATGACACACATGCTTATTTTACTTTGGACAGCAGGTGGCAGCAGTGAGGGATTCCGAATAAAATATTGGAGGTTAATGGATTCTAATCACCATTTATAAAGCAACAGAAACCAGCTAAATTAAATGAGTCAAATTTCATTCAATTTATCCATAATTAAAACATACTCAAAATGCCTGCTCATGGCTGGGCAGTTTAGTGTATTGTCTGAGATTTCAGGCACACAAAACTGGCCCAAGAACCATCGGTAACTTATCACCCCCCCCCCCCCAACACAGTTTTAATGTTATAGATGCAGCCAAGGAGCAGACATTACAGCCTGATTCACCCCGATCTTAGAAGAAACCAAACTGGTCAGAGGGGGGCACTGTTGCCCCATCTTATAATATGCGGCAATTCAGCATTAAAAGCTAAATAATGCTGAAATAGTACAATGTGGAAAATTTATTACGGTCCCAAATTGTGCAGGTTCATCCATTTCCAAGCAAGCTTGTTCAGCCAAAATCCACATGAAAAACAGAACACAAAAAAGAGCCAAAGATTTAAACTCTTCATGCAGATCGAAGTACCTTCTTTCTGGGATCAGTCAGTCTAAAATCAGGTGGCATTTTCACACTTATTCACCACACTTAGCACGCCACCCTGCAGTCCCAGGACTACACAGAAAGCACAGCGCTTGTTTCATTTAAGCACACATCATTAAACATCTACCGCTTCGATTAAACCTCTGCCATTCGCCATCCTCTCAATTACCATAGCGCAGGCGATGTGTATAAATGTCACATGCTATAAATCAGGTGGGCTTTTTATTTTTAAATCCATTAGTAGCTGAACCTTCAATTGCTGCCTTGCCAGTCACATGTATGCAAGCCTAATACAATAGAGAGTTTTTTTTTTTTGGGGGGGGCACATTTCTGACCATTTCCCAGGAAGAAAAGCCACTTTTCTTCTATAGTGCCACAGTAAACGGCATGTGTAGAGCACAATTAAAGCCCGCAATAGCCTCAGACGGCTCGTTTAACTTTATGACACCATAACAGGGGAAGACTTAGGGTTTATATAAACCGTTTTTATGTGGTTCGACGCGTGTTTACCATAGTGCATTTTGTCCTTCCATCACACGAGTGCAGAGAAGGGGGCTGACAAGCCAAAAACCATATAAAGATCAGCAGCAAACAGGAGGCTTAGGCACTGGGATCTCATTCCGCTTACTAGGTCTAACCTCAGTGGATCTGATCTGAATCAAAACACAAAATTCCATTTCAGATTTTCCCACTAAGAATGTTAGTAGCAGTCAATACCCAGCTCTCAGGTGAAATCACAAAAAATTTCATTTGGGAGAGACGCCATAATTAACAAGCTCTCATTGTCCTTTTCCTGATGAAATGTTTACAACAAGAAGAATCTTCATCTAAATCTTGATAAAGTATTAATCACTATCCTATATGGGATTGGGTGTACAGCCAACTTCTAACTTCTAAGTCAGTGCTCCTCAGCCCAGTCCCTGGGACCTCCAAACAGTCCACTTTTTGGTTCCCACCACACCCTTACCAGGTACTCAATGTTCTTGTTTGGTACATTCATTAATTGGTTGGACTTGGTTGAGACACGCATTGAAGAGCAATTGTACAGCCAGACGCTAGATCATCCAGATTCAGAGGAGCTCTGTGTCAGACCCTTGAGTATCAGTTACATGAGGCACCCTTCCAGAATGGTCTAGGGGCAGAAGGCGTGGTGTGACACAGGGGGAAAGCATGATGGTTAGCAAAGGGACATACCGGGTGCCGGGGGGGTGTGGAAAGTGACCTCGGGGCTGTAGGGGCCGCAGATGCCATTCCGGTAGGTTCGGACCCGGAAGGAGTACACGCTGTCATTGTCCAGGTTGGAGACCACCGCACTGGGGCCATAGACCCCGTCGTTGCTCTGCCAGCGAGCTGCCTCTTCACCGCGCTCGCCAGCAACCACCTTCCGGTATTCCAGCTCCTGCCGATCAGTCGGAGACGAGTTGCCCGGAAGCTGCCAGCAGATCAGGCCCTTGTTGTAGACACAGCTCTGGGACCTGTCGATGATGGGGGGCTGGGGCAATGGGGGGGGGGAGAGACACGCCTCAGCAATGCTCCAGAGGCCCTTAGGAGGAGTTATATCCACATGATGGGTGGGTGGCCCACAAAAAAAAAAAAAAGCTGTGTGACACTATGAATGAAAAGCAGGCATGGTCCATTTCAACACAGAAAAAAAAAAAAGATGATCTATGACTGATTGCTTGTTAAAATAGAGGTTAAATATATTTGTGCAACTTTAATTCCTGTAATCAAGGGTGAAGGAGAGAATTTGATATTTGTGTGGGAGGAGAAAATTCCCTCCATTTAAATTAAATACCAAGGGGGCAGACAGGGGGCTAGTTCCTATACCTCTCCCTACAAGTAATCACATTCGAATGTGAAACAAGTGGCTGGCTTTGAAATCTTACATTTCACACTTTGCTTATTTTTTGCTTCTGTGGTCCTCCATCCATACGCAGACCCCCTAAACTGCCCCCCAATCATCAAAACTTTGAGAGCCTCTGATGTTCACAAACAGGGCTCCTCTGAGGAGCTTCACCAGCTACACGAAGCTTCACATCCAGGCTCGACAGTCACCCGGACGACACTCCCTGCTGTCACCAGCCTCTCTGCCCTTTGGACTCAAAGCACCCGTTTGTTCCAGCGCCCCATCCGTGCGGCGGTAGTTTGCGTTGAGCAGAGGTCAAAGGACGTTTTGTATTGTAAACAAAGGAGATCCTTAGCAAAGTTCTCCTGAACATCCATCACCTGCGTTAACAAGACAAGAACTAGGATCTGTGACCCGGGTTCTATAGAAATCAAGAAGCCTAGCATCCTTCAAGGCCGGTCAGGAGGACAGAATTCTGGCTTTGCAGTAGAGATATGAATTAGAATGGATTTTAAGTGTTTACTTACTTCTGACCTTGGACTGAAATGCTATCCCCTTCCATATCCTGAGGCACAAAACACAACAACATCTTCCTGCTGCGTCACACAGCCCATTAAAACACAAAACATTTTGTTTTTATAAATATGTTCAGAGGTTTAGTCAAACCAGGAACAGATATTAAAAGTGGCAGCAGACAGACCCACTACTGATGTACACAAACCCGGAGGTGTATCCTCATCAAATCGCTGTTCTGCTTTGAGGAAACCTACAGGAAGCCCCTTCCAGCAGCTCCAAATGGACAGGTTCAGTCTGACTCTCCAGGGAAACTCAGTCTAGTTAAATGGCAGATCATAGAGGCACATCAAGCAGCCGCTAGAAGGCACTGCCACAGGAGCATGTGACCTTGGAGAGGAGGAGAGGCTGAGTTGAGTCACGGTAGCATCCCGTCAACCTGAAAGTTCGTTCAGGCTTCCGAATGAAAACAAAACCTGGTCACCGAGGACCAGGTTGGGAAACACTGATGAGAGATTAGCATAGACTGAATTGCTAAAGGGTGTGATTAAGTAAGGCCCCTTTTTGGGGCTGTGTGACCTGGCACTTCCTGAATGTCTGCACACACCCTCCATTTTGCATTCATTTGCATAACCTGCACAACACACACACCTCTCAGATATATGCCAGCCTGGTTTGAAAGTTCCTTATGTACAAGAGCCAGACATTCCCAGTAATATTTAACCATCCAGGAAGCTCTGTGGTTCACCTGTGGCCTCCTAACCCCAGAATAAGGGCACGTCAATTTTGCCTGGGGGAGGACAAAGGCTGCAGTTCGTCCTCTCATATCAAACGGGCTCTGTGAGAACACAATGAACTACTGCATCAAGACACACAATACACAATGCTCTCCCAGAATGCACTGCAGCACTGTCGTATAACCTAGCAAGTAATAAAGAAATGATCACTGAAGAAACTAGAAAATGAATAGTTTTACTGGTAACCACAGCTCTAGGTTACTAGGCTATGCCACGCTGATCGGGCACAGAACACAGTGAGGTTAGGAGAGATCACTACCCCACTGATAATGGAGGACTTATAATTCTCTCACAAAACAAAAAGTAACCCAGAGCAACCAGAACACTACAGATTCAACCAACAGGACAGGCTTCTGTACCATTGAACAGATAATTATATACTCAGGTTTTTGAGTCAATATTAAACCAGTTGCATGAATCTCTTGGACTCTTGATGACCATGAGATTGGTCTTCATGTCCAAGATGGTGTATGGAATAATCAGGCACACTGTGCCCTACCCAGTTACAGCACACCAGCGAAAAGCTTACTGGGTGAGGTCAGGGTCAGTATCATAGCTAGGAGAGGTGATTGTAAGTGGCACTAAGCTGACCTGCGCTGCCGAAGCAGAGCTCCTTCAGGAGGGACTCCTCCTTGGACACATCCAGCACAAAGTCCGTGAAGGTGGGGTCAGCCGATGGGTAGAATGTCTTCACGGACTCTGTGGCCTTTTGAATACTAGGACAGAAAAAAAAAAAAAAAAAAAAATCAGACAAAAAATTAGGGACTGAACTGCTGGCTTTTAAAAATCTTAAGGAGATGAACATGGAGCAGCAGGAGCTGAAGGTGGGAATGAACAGCATCAGATGCTTTGGAAGAGCATCCCAAAGTAAAAATAGTGACGATTTAAACCCAAGATGAATTATATGAGGGACTGGCACAGACAGGCTGGCTCAAACTGCAGTAGTAATTGAGAGTCGCTCACACAAGCTGCTCTAACACCAACTACACTACAGACAGATTCACACCTGACAGAGGGAGCTAGGCAAGCAAGAGAGCTGGGACCTAAAATTAGCTCCCTGACCTCAATAGTGAGCTAAAAATGGACCATCAGACTTTGCTGCAATGTTCAAGCATCATGGTCTGAGTTGCGCCAACTGGCAGCTCAAGCAGAACCAGGCATCTCTACACTGACCTCCCATGTGGAGGCCATTAGACACAGCATTCATAAGACCGCCTAAGCTCCACCCCCATAGCCATTCACCACCTAAGCTCCACCCCCATAGCCATTCACAAGTCACTCTCCTTGTCCTGCACGATGACCATGCTGCAATGGAATAAACCAGAGGACTACAAACTGGCAAAAGTTGAGCTTTTTTTTTTTTTCTTCTTCTCCCCTCCATATTTTGGGTGTGTTTGAACCCAGGAAGCAGAACCAGGACATCCTATCACACCATCATGCCAAAACCATGGAGACAGTTACCGGGTATGAAGCTGTTTGGCAGTCTGGACGAAGCAGGACTGGTCGGTTTCTTTCAGCACCTCCTGGGCATAACCCACCAGCCCGCTGTTCTCCAGCATGCCCTGGTACTCCTCCACCTGGGTCCTCAGCTTCTCCACACGCTGGGTCTTGGACTGCGTGATCGATTGCAACATCTCCGCCCTCCTGTCCTGCAGGATGCTGAAGAGACGCTCAAAGTGCTCGTTGACCTGCCTCTCCGCCAGCTCACCATTCTCCTGTCACACACACAACAGAAAAGCGATCGTTCGATCAGCAAGCTGTTGACTAAGGCCCTTCAGGCCAAAAGGCTGTAATACAACATCAACACAACTTCAGACATTGAGAGTCTCCAACAAACAAGTCAAAGCCTAAAGCTCAGAATTGGAAACTCTTCAGAACAAATCAGTATTTATGGGATACGTGTCAGTCTTTAACAGTTACATGTTGACCTGAACTCTAACGCAGGTCAGACTCTCAAATTCCTTGGTATAGTTCTGTGTAACCATAGATACCAGTCCTTCTATAGCACTTCTTGAAAGCCAACACTTAGGAAGACTAATGGCATCTTCCAAAGACTTTCCAGCAACTGCTATCTTGTTTTTAAGATTTACGCAAGCGGAGGTGAAGCACAAAGACGCACGCATTAAACATCAGTGGGGTTCTGCAGAGGACCACCCTATGGCGCATCACGAGTCACACCTGCGACATGTCCAACCACGGGTCACAGTGTCTTGGTTCTCAATTAGAAATCAACATCTCTGTCCAGTACTGAAGCACCGGCTCACAAAAAACAACCCAGTGGAGTCTAGTGAAAACAGCCAGCTTGTGCCATTTTTACCCTTTAGCGTAAAGCATTGTCCCCTTGAGCCCTTTTCATAGGGCAGGTTCACCATTAGGAGCCCAGAAGTCCAATAAGCAAACTAGGTCTGTTTATTTATACTTATGTACCAGCCCAGAACCCCAAGCTAAGCCTCGGAACAGATACAGGAATTGTAAACACTGGGCTTGTTTATTTATACTCCTGTACCAGCCCAGCACCCCCAGAAGCTGAGCATCAAAACAGATATGGTAGCACTGGCACAGATCCACCCCCACCTCGCTCAGCTGAGCTCAGGGGTCTTCAAACTGCAAAGTCAGTGTAGAAGATGCTACCAGAGGTCTTTTTCCAGGCAACGGAGCAGGTTCCACACAGAACATCCTTTACCCACAATGCCGATTCATATGTAGCCATTGCCAGGTACAGCTAGCATGCATACACTGTCAAAGACTTCAAGAGCTTTTCACATTTCTCAGTTTAGTAAAGGCTATAAAATTGCTTACGTTTTAAATTTAACCTGTCATAAAACAGAAACACAATCTGGGAGGAGGTGACATTTTAAGATCATATCAGGAGGCCACATTCAGCCTGACCTGAGAGGACACCCTTTAGAAGGGTTCTCAAGTTCCGGTCCTGAAGCAAGGAAATCTGCAAACCGTGTCCTACAAGTTCCTCAGGACTTCAACGCAAGAAAAACGTATTATTACAGAGCAGCCTACTCGAACTCTTCTTAGGCAGACAAATGCACAGATTAGCCCATAGTGCTACACCATGCTCTCCATTAGCATTGATTTAATGTTTGTTACTATCCACAGACAGACACGTGACACCACATCTCATTCCCAATATCTCTAAAATCACTGCAGTACAGTCATTCACGTGCATGCAGCACATGTAGAACCTATCCGTGGTAACCTGGGAGACGGGGGTGGGGGGGGGGTTGGTCAGTCAATAAATGTGCCGTTTATAACCTCATCAGTTCCCAGGAAGTGTAGGAACACTATGCTGACAAAGGTAACACACTATATTTAGCCAAACCCATGGTAATTAGCTTGAGGGGCGTGGTTAAGGGAAGCAATATTTCTTGCTACAGCAGGAATCAGAAGCCAGAACTCAGACAAGGTTGTTAAAAGCAACATTCATATGCAAATGAGCAGACGCTGTCAAAGGTTTACATTCATCTGATTAACTGGGCTAAGGCCCGCTATTTGGGGGGGGGGGGGGGGGGGGGTTTCTCGGGGTTCCTCTTTTCTGGGGAATTGTGGCCCTTTCTGATTTTCCCGGGCGTGCCCCACAACCCGGGATCTCCCTCTTCTTTTGCTACCCCCGCGGGGCCAGGAAACCGGCC
>JAODKE010000043.1:6936717-6951732 GCA_026779605.1 Mormyrus hasselquistii
TGTCTGCATCTTCAAGGATATGCCTGTGCCCGTGTCTGCATCTCCAAAGATATGCCTGTGCCCGTGTCTGCATCTCCAAGGATATGCCTGTGCCCGTGTCTGCATCTCCAAGGATATGCCTGTGCCCGTGTCTGCATCTCCAAGGATATGCGTGTGCGCCGTTTTGTAACCACTACATTGTAAAGGATCAGATTTCCCACAATGTGATAAAAACCTGGAACTTTTTACCTTGTGGGGACATTTTTTCCGGTCCCCACAAGGATAACCTCAATTTTATAAAAATCTGTGACTGCAGTCA
The DNA here is from genome assembly GCA_026779605.1 of Mormyrus hasselquistii. NCBI lineage: Eukaryota > Metazoa > Chordata > Actinopteri > Osteoglossiformes > Mormyridae > Mormyrus > Mormyrus hasselquistii. The sequence continues at coordinate 6,937,016 of JAODKE010000043.1, forward strand.
AAAACTAAAAATGCTAAATGTCTTTTGTTCAGTTACTTGTGTTAAGATTAAAGCTGGGGTTAGGGTTATGCCTACAGAAATGAATATATGGACCACGCATGCGTTTGTGTGTGTGCATGGCGAGGGGGCAGACTCACGTACCAAGCTGCTCCGGATGTACCGGACAGCCCTCTCCACGTCCATCCCTGACCAGTCGTCCAGAATGTAGCAGATGCAGGCCGCACAATAAACAAACCTCATGTCATTTTCGCTCCCTTCCGGCGCGGCGTAGAAGCTGGAACAGAGACAGACAGCCAAGGTCCATGTCTGCCCACCATAGACTCGCTATGAAATGGCCCTCGGCTTCTCCGGCACGGGCACCGGGTGAGGCACCGGCGAGGTAGACTCAGAGAACAGACACGGCGGACTCGACACTCTATGGTAGGGCTTCCTAACCCCCGGTCCACAGCGAGTATCCCCCCAGGGCGTGAAACGCTGGGGGTTTTGGCCGGGCTGGGTTACTTTCCAATTTTCTTGATCGTGTATGAAAGAATTGGAAACGGTTAAACTTATTAAACCTGTCCTGCCAACTGAGCCGCCTCCAACAAGTTTTACCAGCCTGTACATTTTTTTTTTTTTTTTTTTTTTTTTTTTACACAACATAAACCGGTCATCAATAAGTCGGGAATCCCTTCTCTAAAAATCACATTTCGCCCCTAAGAGACAGAAACGTCAGTTAAAGGTACAGGCGGGTCCTGCCCGGAGTAACGAGCCAGGTCACATTCTTAGGCCGTGCATCAACCGCGCTGGAGCCACCTGAACTGCAGCGTGCCGTACCAGCGTTGCTCACACTGCCTGTGCACACAGGGATTGGGTGAGCAATTCATTCCAGCAGACGCTTTTATCTAGGTGTGAAAATTTTGACTGATGCCAATATATTTTTTCCTATTACCAATACCAATAACCAGCTAACTTTAAGTTGATTGTCATGTGCACTGAAGAACAAGTCAGTTATACCCACAATGAAAATTCTACTCTGTATGTTCCGCCTGGGTACAGTTGACACTTTTCAGATACAATATCACAACACAGAGTGCAATGTGATCAAATAAACATATAATACAGTACATGAGTATACATCAAATGTCAATATGATAGAATACAGTGAAACTTTCCAAGGGTGGGGGGTTAATTTGTGCCAGTGGTATGGGTGGTAAAACTTGCTGAGCTTGCCGGTGCTGAATAGCAGAATGAAGCTACAATGTTCTTTTCCTCTGTGAAAAATGAAAAATCGATCTGCAGGACAGATTTTTTTTTATTGGATTACAAACATGTCGCAGGCCGTATAAAAGCTGCTCGCGAGCTGGATCTCGCCCAAGGGCAGACGGATCCATTGCAGTGCTCTAGCGAAAACGGCTGATCATCTAACGCAATCATCTCCCTTACAGTACAGTAGTGTTTAGCTCAGCTACTGCTAAATTTGAATATTCAGTAAAGACTAAATATTGGCCAAGACTGACACGTCGGCCCCCACTGACATCTTGATTTTTAATCATCAGCCAATAACGATGTTAATGTTATAATGTACATCAGCCTTTACCCAAAGCAACATGCATGTTTATTCTCCAAGATGGCAGGACAAGAGCCCCTGCAGCAGCTGGGGGCCCTGCTCAGTAAAATCACTCTGCCGACACTGGGATTTGAACCAGTGACCCTCTGATCACCGGCACGGTCTGCATCCCACCAAGCCACACACCGGAGCAGTTACCTGCCATCCTCCAGCTGCAAGGCCTTCACCCCCGACAGGCAGGCCTCCTTATCCACCCGACTGAGGTCGTCGCCCAGGATGAGCAGACTGGCGAGTCCTGTATACGTCATGGCCACATGGCCGCTGTCATAGGGGTGGGGCAAGCCTGGACCCTGGGAATGGAAAGGGGGGGGGGATGTCACAGAGCAAATGCGGAGCTATTTCTACTGCCACTCTGCCCTCTGTTAAACTGTCATGTAAAGGTGGATCCATATTCACTTAACCACTCTGCCACATCCCCCTCTCCCAAACACTCATATCAATCAAATTTATATCACACACACTTTTACTCAAAACAACGTGCAGTTAAATGCTTGTTTGCTTGGCTCCAACATTGTGAAGACAGGAGACGTGTGTAAAGAAAAACAATCAAAATGAAATAATAAACATTTTAATCAATAATCCATCTATTTTCTTCACCTGCTTGTCCAATCAGTTATAAATGGTGAGCTCCGTGTTATACGGCTCCAAACAGAACAGTTTTTCCCAGTCCGGTCCTCAGGGACCCACAGACGGCCCATGTTTTTGCTCCCTTCCAGCTCCCCGCAGGAGCAAAAACATGGACAGTCTGCGAGTCGCCTAGGACTGGATTGGGAAACCCTGCTTTAGAAACATCCACACCAGGTCCGGGAGTTGGGAGACGGCCCCCAAAGGAGCTACCTTGGATGGGTTGTAGGGGACGCCCATGTATGACGAGCCTCGGAATCCACAGCGTGCGGCGTTTGATTCTACAGGGAAGAAGTGCATGTTAAGCCACACACTGAGGTCCTCCGAGGCTGATCCGATCATCAGCACACCACAAACAACAGACAAGTAAAAGCACAGCACAAAAGCCCTGGGCACGTATACATAGGCATCACAAATACAAGTGATGATGCAAACATTCACCATGCAAAAGCAGCATGCAACAATGTCCCAGTGCTGCCACCAAGTGGTGACAAAGGGGTTCTTCCTCACATCAATGGTAGTCCATTTCTCCTTTTTTTTGAGGACAAAGGGACAGGGAATGGTCATCCGCAGATACGGTAAACACATAGCATAAAATATTCATACAATCTGCCAATATGGAAACTGAATACAGTAAAGACTTTAAGATTTGGTTATTGACTCAGAGGAAAAAAACAGCAGGACAGGGAGGGTGTGGAGGATGCAGTCAGGATTTCAGCATCCAAACAGTGGAGTCACTGGACTTATTTTAACAAATTTATCCTAAAACGGAAAACGACTTCTTTCTTGAGATACAGCAGTGAGTTTTATATGTATTGGGCACAAGTTGAACCAATGTCATTCAACTGACAGGGGGTATTTGAGGGACATTTTACAAAGACAACAGTATTTTACAAGTGGTCCAATGACAAGTGCGCATTTATAAATCACATGCACCAGTACAGGTCAGGTCAGGTTAGAGTGCATGTGCTGATGCAGCATGTTGCTGCACCCACCACACAGCGAAACACTTTGGAATCCCGGCTGGCGACCCCCCAGGCAGACGCACGTTCCAGTCTGACCCTTCAGAAATGGCCATCTGTCTGCTGCAGCCAGGTGTTACGTGGACGTCCCCTCGGGCAGGTCCAGTCACTAGGGTCCTCAGCAATGAGGATCCTGAGAGCCAAGTCACCCTCAGGGAAACGCGCCACATGGCCATAGAGTTGTAAGTGAGGCTCCCTCACAATGACAGTTATGTGCCTCATTCGGGATTCCGAAGAGCAACCGCTCATTCGACACAAAAAAATCAAACCAGCGGTACCCAAGGATTCGCCAAAGGATACCGAAGGAGTCCAGTCTTTATCTCGGCTCACTGGATAGTGTCCACGTCTCACATCCATAGAGCAAGACAGGGAGCATCCAGACTCTAAGGACTTGGACCTTAGTCTCCTCTTACAAAGATATCAGGAACGCCACACACCCCTTTCCAGTGACCTCATGACCCCCCATGCTCTTCCAATCCTTCTGCAGACTTCACAGGAAGAGTCACCAGAGAGATGAATGTCATTGCCGAGGTAAGTGAATCTCTTGGCGAGGTTGACACCTCCCCCGCAGACAGACACACTACTGATGGCTGTGCCTAAGAAGTCATTAAAGGCCTGGATCTTGGTTTTTATCCAGGACGCTCTCAATCCCAGACACTCAGACTCCTCGCTCAGTCTCTCAAGAGCCCCGATCAGAGCCTCCATTGACTCTGCGAAGTTCACAGCATCGTTGGCAAAGTCAAGATCAGTAAAACTTTCTACACGAAGAGATGCCCCCCAGCTGCTGGACCCCATGACCCTGCCCAACACCCTGTCCATGCAGGCACTGAACAGAATAGAAGCAAGGACACACCCCTGGCGAACCCCAGAATCAACTGGGAAGAATGCGGAGGTTCTCCCTCCACTCTGCACAGCGCTCACCGGACCAGTGTACAGACCGGCCATGATGTCCAGAAGCTTTGGGGGATCGCGCAAAGTCTCAAGATGCCCCACAGGACACAGTACCAGGAGGACAGCTTTACCACCAGCCTGAAAGAGGTCACCCCAGATACCACAGATGGGTGGTTCACAGCTGATTTGAGGGTCAGCTTCGAGAATCCCAGACCCAGAGATGTCCAAAATCCTAGCTGAAGGGTCGGCTTTAAACAACTTCTCAAAGTAGCCGGCCCAGTGGGTCACAACTGCAGTGTCATCCGTAAGGATCGTTCCATCATCCACCCTGACTGCAAGGCTCCAAGGAACAGATTCAGATGTGCATAATGCTTCGATTCCTCTGTAAGCAAGATGTGGGTCATTAGACCATAGATGATGTGTCACCTGCTCACAGATTCATCTAAAACACCTCCTTATCTGCCCTCAGTGCCCTCACAGCGGTCCATCTCAGTTTCCGGTACAGACTGGAGTTGCCACCAATCGCGCTATGACTCCTTTTGATAATATCCAGGAAGCTCTGCAAGATGAAACACCTCCTTCTGGGGACACCAGCAACACCAACACAACCCTCAGCAAACTTCAGGGTTTTATCATGGAAGGTCTCTCACATCACATTAGAGTCAACAGTCGCACCCAAGTCTGCAAGTTCTTCACACAAACTGTGTGCATACTCATCAGAAAAAGCTTGATCTTGTAGTCTGGTCAAGTTCAGCCTCATTCTCCTAGTAGGTGGTAACCTACAAGATCTATGTTGAATCTTCAGAGTAGCAACAAGTCTGTGGCCGGAATTCACAAACTGGACACTTCTGTAGACCCTGCAGTTCTGCAGAAGCCTTCAGCATTTGCCCATGAGGATGTGATCAATGTCCTTCGCCGCACCACCAGTATTAGAATACCAAGTCCAACGATGTGGCTCAGGCTGTTGGAACCAGGATCCAGTGACCCGCAGCCCCTGACCATTCACAAGGTCAAGGAACATGGAGCCACTCTCACCCCAGTCTCCACACCCATGGGGACTGACACAATCTTCATAGCCAGCCCTGTCAGTACCAGCGGTCGCATTGAATTCACCATGACCAGAAGAGTCTCGTGGGCACCCTTCAACCACCGGGCGAAGCTGCGAGTGAAATATCTCCCAATGAGACACCACTCACTGCAGTCGAAGGATACACCGAGACAACAAACAGACAAGACACCCAAAGAGTGCCTTAGCCTGAGTCTCATAATACGCTGGTTGAAAGGAGAGTCATCAGGCACCACTGGGAGGAGCCAATACGCCACAGCAACAGCCTCCTTGATCATGGCAGCCATTAGAGCAACCAGACCAAAAGTAGGTACACCCACCTACGGAGATCTGTTTACAAAGCTCCCCTGACAGCAGAGGAAGATGGTCATCATGCCAGACAGACAAGACGTTCCACGCGCCTACCCAGATGCATAGCCTCAAATTGGGACCTATGTGCCGCCATGCAGCAGACGATGCTTCAGCACCATACCAGCCCCGATCCCTAACAGGTCTGACCCCATTAGCGCTCTGACTGTTTAGACTCTTTCAGGGATGAGGCTCCCGAAGGCTTCCTCCCCATCCCCTTCATAGTGCATGCAGCCTTCCTACGGGCAGCTGCAGCAGAGCTACTCCCGTGGAGAGCAGAAATGCGTTGTGCTTGTTTATTTCGTGCTGTTGTGAGCTGTTTTACGGTGCCTAGAGTGGCAATCCCGCCACCAACCCACAAAAATTGTTTCCCTGCAAGTTGGAGGACCGGATGCAGATTAAGGTCATACCGAGGACTGACTACCGGTACTCATAATGTAATAATAGAAATAATACTATTTTTTTTCATTAGTCCTCTCTGTCCCAGCTGGCCTGCTCCGACACAAACGGCTTATTCTGTCGTACCAGCACACGGAAGACGGTCCCAACAGGCCTTCAAAACTGGGTCCTGTTTCAGCATAAATCAGATTGCCGCTGTAATTACTAGCTGAAGACAGCAGGCGGTGTACAGGACCGTGTTGCCACTAAATCGCTGAGCATGCCCACTCATGAAAATAGCATAAACCTGTAATTTCCCCTTGGTTAATGTTTTATTTCGCATTATTTTCAGCCTGAGGCAGTACGGGGGTTTGCATGAGCGAAGGCTCAATTCAGACAAGACGACACACTTACTGTCTTCAGTGGGAAGGACCTGGAGTGAGTAAATCCACTCGATCAGCGCAGACTTGTCCACAACATCCAAGGCATCGAGAACATCAAGGCCAGAAAGGGCAAAGAATGCGATGGTCAACCTGACGAAAAAGCAGATCGGATTAACCACTGCTGCTGCCCTACTGTTTCAATGCACAAGCGTGACGAGCAACTGCAAAAAAAGATGCAACTGCTGCAAGCGGAGAAACGAGGGAATGAACACGGGTTTAGAAAAGCACCTTATGATTCAAATGTCACAGGAGGAGGCTGAGCGACAGCTCAAACGAAAGTGAGCCGCCCCGCTAATTAAACGAATTTAAAAAAGACGTAAACCGAGAATCAAGGGTCCAACAGTTTCTGGCTGACACCAGAAAGCATAAAGATGACAACTTAAATTCGCGTTAGCGTTGGAGGGGCCTGTTCGGACAGCGGGCTACCGTGAGCATCCTCACTTATTTGACTATTGCCGTTTCACCTTCAGGACAGTAAGCGATGGATCAACAATCCACAAGCAAACCACGCACTGGACACGCGAAGTGTTTGTAGACATTTGAAGTGCAATATCGTATTTCAATATAATAAAAGCTAATATCCTTAAAACAATTACGTGTGTGTTCTGAATTCTGGGTGACTCTATGCCTGACTAACCACCAATTTCGCAGTAATTTTAACTGGCAGCGCGGTAACACGGAGGAGGACAGCCTTTGGAGTAATATTGACTTTTTTTTTTTCTTTACAAAGGTTAAAGAGCTACTAATGGGGTAATGTTACTGCCAACAAACGCAAACCCGCTGTACTGCAAGAGCACATGGGCGGAATACAGGCGCACAGCCAGGGCGGATGGTGCACCAGCGGACACATCAGGCTTTCACACATGACCCTTTTATCAACCACCTTAATGACTAAATACACTACCTGCTCGTCTCCAAAGACGAATACCTTTCGGGCAACACCTGCAGACATCTCTGAAAGAATCGTACATGTCTGTCTTTGAGAAAGTCAATATGCTCAAACTCGGAGAACGAACTCTCCTCTTCAGCCATCTTTGTGTTTAAATTAACTTCCGCAAACGTCACGTCCGAACAAGCCGGAAGTGAACTCGCTGAGTTTTTACAAGCGTTAGCCAATTTAGCGTAAAATAAATTTACATGACAGTTACTCAGCAGTACGTTTACAGTTTTATGCAGATTTATATGACTAAATGAATGAATTTATATGAATCACAGACAAACCAGATGCAGGACACCTGCTTTAGAGTGATTAGGATGCTCACTCTATCCGAAGATTGACTGTTTATTCAAGTTGAATCACACTAATTCTAATTATGACTGAGAAATAAATCACAAGAACACGCATAATTGGCCAGCTATGCACTTAATATGTAACTGTATTACATTCAATTAGTACCCAGTACATTTTATTTATTATATGTTAAAGTGGTTTGAATTGTATGTTTCACATTTAAAACACTTTAGGTTTGCAGTCCTCTCTGTTTACTGCGATATATTATTTTATGTTACAGGTCTCTCAAGTTTTGAAGACAGGCAAGAGTGACATTTTACAGGATGCCTTTTCATTGGTTGCTGTGTTGCATTTTACCCAGGTACAATACTAGTATTTTCTGATTGGCTATTGTGTAGGCCCTTTTTTTTTATTGACAGGCTCTAGGACTCCAGCAGAGACACGCTTGTTTCATAGTGAGGCGCTACTGTACCATGGTCTGAGAAATATTGTGCACTGTAGCATATTATTCTTAGTGGGAAATACAATGTGTGGCAGGAGTGCGTGACAAAAGACTGAAAAGAGTGACTGTCACACTCAATGCGTGACACTTGAGAGCACTGATGTTACCAAGAGTGCCTTTGAAATACTTATTCTCTAAAAAGAAACGGGGGCATGATGTTGCTTAGGGGGTAGCACACATCCAGGGTCGTGGACTCAAATCGTTGCGGACTCAAATTGTTTGGAGGTGGTTTAAATCTATGGTTTTCCTCTGGGATTCAGGTGTCCTTTCACAGTTCAAAAACATGCAGTTAGATGAACTGGTGTCTCTAAAATTGCCCATAAATGAGTGTGTGCCCTTGGCAGTGGAATAGCACCTTGTCTAAGATGAACTGAAAACCTTTTATTCATGGACATATGTTAGGAATGGGCTAAGCGCACTTCAGAGTCATGTTTAAAATCTGTGTCACTGAATTTTGAGTAGATGGGAAAACAAACCAAAAGGCGAACAAAACATGGTCAGTGAAATTCTGAGACCTGGAGAAGCAAAATGAGGAGGCTGAAAAGGATCCAGCAGACTCACTTAAACAAGGCAGTGGGGTCTAAGATGTGAAGAATGGTACAGTCCTCAAAGAAACGTTAAGATGTTGTGAGGAATGGTACAGTCCTCAAGGAAACGTCTTCACTGGACAGGAAGTGGACAATCAGGTAAAGATATACAGCAAGAGGATGAGACAGAGTACTGCCACTGTCATGACAGAACATTCTGAATATCATTTTTAAAAAAATCATTGAAACTGAAACTTCTGTGCTCTCCTTGTTATTTATATATAAATAATATACATATCATATCATGTACAATAACATGGACGACCAAATTGCTCACAATGAATTAACTTAATAAATACATGATTACATAAATAATTATATGTGGCTTTTTGTTTTGAAAATACATCATACAATCAGAGCCATTATCCATTATCACAATAGCAGCAGATTTACACCCAGCCACAAAGAAAAACACAGGGTAACAATACCCCCATTCAGTAGGGTTCATTGCTGTTGTTCTGTTTGTGCTCATCCGGAGGTTGTCACCATTGTCGTCAAGAACAGAATCCAAGCGACCTGCACACTAACAAAGGAGGTCAGGCACCAACTGTCTATTGGAAGCCACTTCTGTATTCATACAAGAAACCTGTGGCCAGTACAGGTGCACATTGATTGAAAAACCCTGGCAAAGTACAATCCAATCAAACTTTGGTAGACTAAGCCCCTTTCTGTTTTTGACATTTGTGAAAAGTCAACCCACCATTATGAAAATTCCTTCGGAAAACTGAGTGTTTGGAAATGATGCATATATCATATCACACACAGCATACAGCTACGGAAAAAATTAAGAGACCACAGCATCATTTTTTGTGTAAGCTATACATTTTTTTTCAAACTCCAACCTGGCTATTCCCTGCTTCTTATTGATGAAGGGTCTCTTCCTTGCGTTACTGAACTTCAGTCCTGCTTCTAGGAGCCTGATATGAACTGTCCTAGCAGTGCACTTCACAGCTGCACTTAATGCTTCCCATTCATTTGGAAGGTCACTTGATGTCATCCTATGATTCATGAAAAACTGTCGCATAAGTTAACAGTCATGCCTGGCATCAGAAAGCCGCTTCCGCCCTTTACCTGTCTGACTTCTGGTTATTCCAGGTGTCTCCCGCTTCACCTTATTCTTGAGTATTGCTGTCTTAGAAATTTTGAACCTGGAAGCAACCTGCTGCTCAGCATAGCCTTCTGCCAGCAGAACCAGGATTAAACCACGATTTAAAAATGTAGATGTTTAAAAATATAGAATGGTCTCAATATTTTCCATGGTTGTATGATGAGAATACTTAAAGACAAACCATTATGAAAAACTTAAAGTATACCACTGTTATCATGTAAAATGATAATTGCTCTTATTTCATATTTTCAAAATAAAATGACACTTTAGTTATAAATGTAATTATATTTTTATTTAAATAACTTACTGTGAACAATCTGGTCCTCCATGTACTACTTCACATTAAATTACATTAGTACTTATAATTTTACAATAGTCCACGGTTGCCATGTTTGACAGATGGGCTGCTGGTCACAGATCTTGTCTCCATGCTGGTACAGCCCTGAGAATGAGGACAGATTAGTAACATGCAAAGAGTGGAAACTCCCCCACATGCCATGGTATCTTCCATTTGAGACCTACCTGTGAAACATATGCAATACTCGACCTCCCCCTGACGGCCCTACGTGCTTGGTACGCTCCTCCCACACCTTGGTGGACTTTGAGAGCCGTTTAGGGTCACGAACGACATGCCCTTCAACCTGAGGGAATATTGCACGTTAACATTTTTTTTTCCATTTAGTAGATGATACTGTTTTCAACATATTTTTGTGAAAGTAGGGTCAGACAGGCTCTGTAGGTTAAGGGTCTTGCTCAAGGGTCCATGGGTGACATCACTCTGCAGACCCTAGCTATTTGCCAGCATGGCTTGGCTGCTAAACCACTAGGAGCTCTGAATTTGGACTGGCACCTCCCCAAACAAACCCAAATCCATGCTCATTATGGAACAACTAGAAGAGGCTACTAGTAAGTTACAAATAATATTCTGTTGTTAATAATGTGCTTCATACTACAGATGAAATTAACCGATCTGTTCATGTTAATGCCATTTTCACCAAAGGACATGCTAAACCTTTTTACACACACATACATACACATTTGAAATAATATTAATAATTCCTTATAAGCTTTGTAGTAGAATGACTGGTAAAAATGGTTCCACATGATAATGCCATCAAGACTCCACCCTCCTGGAGTACATATCCTGCAACTGTGAGATGCCGCCCCATACCTTCTCCTTCAGCCTCGCCAGCCTCCTTCCTCGCTCAGCCTCCTCATCCTCTTTAGCCTGTCTCTCCTGCAGCTTGGTCTCCTGCTTCTGAAGGTCCTACAGGCACAAAGAGGCTTATCTGCACATCAGGGATGTTCAGGCAGACACAGCTGCCGTCCAAACCCACATCACCATTCACACTGCCTTTCCCACCAGGCAGGGACAGGTCTACTAGGATATAGGCTAGGGTAGGCTTTTATGTGGTGTTGAGCTCTCATTGTCATGTTTGTTTTCTGTTGCACAGAGTCAAACCTTAGTCCTACTGTCTAGGGTGCAGTCTTTAAGCAAAGATATTCATAAATAAAGCCAGTGGACCACACCATCATGGGGGTGTTCTGAACCTCACCCGCTCCTGGAATTGTTTGATCCCTCTAGCTGCACACCTCCTTCTCTCCTCCACCTCTGCATGTTCTTGAGTTTCCTTCTCCTGCACGAGGAGCTCCTCTTGTTCCTTCCTCTGCTGGATGTAGGCCTCCACCATCATCTTCACCTCTATCTGCTTCCTGCGCTTCTCTTTTTCCTGCCTCCTCTGTAGCATTTCCTCCTGGAGCTTACGCTGATTTTTCTGAGCCTCTTGCAGCCCGCGCTGTGTCCTCCAAGCCTCTAGGCGGACCGCAGCTTCCCGCCTCTCCTCCTCCAGCCGGCACCGATGAGTCTCCTCCAGCCCAGCCTTCTTCTGCCTTGTGGCATCCTCTTCCTTATCCTGCTGCTGGCGCTGTGCCTCCTTCTCCTGCTGCCGCTTGATTTTCCATCGGAGGATGGCCTGGTGAGAATATCTCACTCAGCACATTACAGTAGCAGCACCAGTATATAAAAGTCGCACATCTTTCTGCCAATGTCAAGGCTCTATATCTACTGAAAATGTTCCATTCTGCCACAGACCACAAATTCTGGTGAAACACAGTAAACTAAATATTCCCGGAGGAGATGTAGTTATGAAATATCCATCTCTAGGTTTGTGTTCTGTGAGAACTCCCAAAATAAGCAACCCAAAGTTACTGGAGTTTGGTGGATAGTTTATTTCTGTATCACATGATGATACAAAGTCAAACCCACAGAGAAAAATGTTAGCCGAGCTTATTGTGCTCATTATTATTGTGTGTGTGACTTTGTGGGAGACAGCAGCACCCAAAGCGAAAAACAGACCTCCTTCTTTTTTTCCTTTAGAGACAGGAGCTTGTGATACCAATCCTCATGTTGCTGGATCTCCTTTTCCGCCTTGCCTGGCAGATAGAGCAGAGCCTCTGTCCTGTAGGCTGGCCTGCCGCTGTACTTGGTCCACACCTGTGCCAGTTGAAGAACAGAAGTTGAGAATCAAATTTTGTTGATTCATATCGAAGCTGAAAAATAGTGCATCTACTGCTTTTCAGTAAAACAATTTCGTCTCATCAAATTCAATCACCTTGAGGAAGGTCTGGTGATCATACTGGTCCCAGCCACCCAGCCTGCCTCCAGTTCTCTGCAGGAACATCTCGAGCTCCACCACCTCTGGTGGCAAGTCGTCCTCCAAGGCTTTGATCAGGCGCACTTTGGCAGAGGGGGGAGGATCCTGGGGGCCTGCAGCCACACCCAAGGTCCAGGCCTCTACCTTCTTCTCAAGTGCACAAATCTCCAACCAGCAAATCCTCTCCGCTTTGCAGAGCTCCTCATAACTACCAAATCCAGATCCCATAGGGCGAGACAGAGAGGGAAAGAAGAGCCGGCTTTAGGGATGAGAGAAGAGGAGGAAGAGGAGAGCGGGAAGGAAGCTTTATGGATGAGAGAAGGGGAGGAGAGGGAGAAGAGAGGCAATGAGTAGACTGCTTCGGGAATAACAGAAGAAGAGGAGGTGGAGGAGAAATGGAAGGAGCAGATGGCTTTAGGAGTGAGAGAAGAGGTGGAGGACAAGAAAGGAAGGGAGCATCCAGCTTCAGCTTTAGCATAGCAGACAGACATGTTCATTCTCACCAGAAATGTGTCGACACCCATATTAAGCAGCGTCACTGTCACATGGGCGCAAAGATTGCAAATTAAACCACTTATATAACCATTTACATCAGGGTCCGTCTTCCATTCAATCCATTGTCATAGTGGCTACAGGGCTGCTTTATACACTGTAACAGTGAGAAGCATGGCTCTGTCCACATACCCACGGCACTGCTCCTCCTTCAAAGTGCCAATGGAGCTCTCGACTTCATCCATCAATTCATTCAGCTTTTCAAGAGCTAAAAACACATGTTCAAAGATGATGAAGACAAACTTGATACAAGTTCATTACGGAAGCCTGAAAAGTTATAAACGTTAAAAACAAACCAGACCCACAGCGTGTATAGGACTGTAGGCAACACATGCAATCCCTGAATGTACAAGTGAAAACAGACCCTGCATTCCTCTGAACTTTATATCACAACACCACATCAAAAAACAAGCATTTCACAAGCTAAGCTCCTTTGCCCTGTACTCTGACCAATACAGTGGAGTATAAAATGCCATAACGTGCACACCTTTTCTCTGCACAGACTGACCTTCTGCAGTAGGCTTCACGTCAGCCAGCTGCCCCCGGAAGCGACTCACGCCACTGCAGATTTTCGCAAGTCGCTGTTGAAGTTTCTTGACTGGTGCAATAAGGAAACGAGACACGACTAAGCCATGTGACACTGTGTATATGAAAGCTCCAGTTTCCAGATCTCAAAATCTCAATGGAAGGGGTTTCAGTCAACCAAAAAGACATAAATCATGCACGGCTCACATCTGGTGGGAATACACAGGTAAATATTCACTGCAGAGTGATACCGCTGGAGCTGTGGTGCTCGCCAGTGACAGCAGTCTGTAGCATATATTTACAGGCCTGCCGCTTTTGTCACAATGACGATAAACGAGTGTTATGAGAGGTATGAGGCGTGTCAAGGACTCCATAAGAGCGTACCTGCACAGGAATTAGCTATCAGTGACACAAGCCCCGCCCCCCCGCCTCCAGGCCAGGCTCCCCTACCCTCAGCCTTCCTGTCTTCCTGGAGCCTGCTGCCCAGGACCTCCAGCTCTTCAAAGCCACCTCTGACTGCACTTCTTTTACTATGAATACTCTGGCGCTTCTCTTTTTCCAGGACAATAATCCTATAAAAATGAGGAAAAGTTAAATAAACAATTAACCTCTTTTCAGGCAGAACCGTGTTAATATTTTAAGGAGCCACAATATTTATTTACTCCTGGCTGGTTGAAACACAATCTTGACCTGTATTTGTAATTTTTGGAGCTGAACTTTCCGACTCTGGTTAATATTACTTTGGATAAATAAACAATGTTTATTAAATTTACCATTTTAATAGCACAGTAGACTGAAATTTACTAAAACACTTTTGTGAAACTGAGTAGAAATCCTGATGTTAAAAAAATTACAGGAAATTGATACATACTGTTTTCTAAACTTCTCTGCTTTCCGGAGGAATTCTGCTTTCTTCTCAGAGGCCACTTTCTCTTTCCTGTTAAATTTATCATTGTTTTCAGCAGCGAGGAAGGCGTCTTCCATCTGCAGAACACAAGCTGATCTACAGTGACAATCTGGGAACCTATTTTAAATCAAAGCTTGGTGTTTGCTTCAAACTCTAGGGGACCGATTGTACCAGGTTTATCTGAATTCCTCTTAGTTTGTTTTGTGGGACTGACTAACCAGCTGTTAACTAGATATAGGTAACAGAATTATATATCTGTTATTGTAAAAA
>JAODKE010000043.1:6963300-6977928 GCA_026779605.1 Mormyrus hasselquistii
GGGTTGGGGGGGTAACGGTTGCTGGCTCCATGACATAGGCTCAGGACTAACAAACACACACAACAAATATTGTACGAAAATTGCTTTAAAACAAGTAAACTGGTACTGTGAGGATGCTCTTTACCAGGCACACACTTCAGAAACAGCCCAAAGGCCATTTATGCAGTAGCCATTGAAAATTTACATTAAAATGGAGCCAAACGGCCAATGAGAATGAACGACAGAAGCAGCTTGATGAGAAGACCTTCAATATGCCTTAGAGATGCCACTGATTAAACCTCGTTAAGTCAGCACTGCCAGTAGCACACACACACACACACACACACACACACACACACACAGATGTGTACATTCAACACCTTCCACCCAGGAATGCAGGCAAAAGTACAGCCAGTAGAACAGGACCACATCGCCCACGAAGATGTACGAGGCGGCCACAGGAAGAAGATGCCAAGCAACACGCCGGAAGAATGGCACAGGGACCGAACCCAGCGTGACGCAGGAAGACGATGCATGTCCATGCAGCGTGAACGGGGGTGTTAACGGAGAGCCCACCTGCCCCAGCCTCAGACGGGCGTCCGTCAGCCGGCCCGACGCCAACAGACTCACACCGACAGGCAGCACAAGTTCAACTGGGGTTTATTTTCAGATTTGTTCTTAAGACATTAACAGGTTTTATGCCTTACGAAATATTACACTCTGCCGCAATAAAGTGCAGGATTAAAGTCGGTCACCTGGTGATACATCGGAACGGTAGATTCATTCGAGACCGTAATGAAGAGCCCTTTATGCATCAACACAAAGCTTAGATATGAGAAGCTTCCAGAAAGCTCAGTTAGTGCATCAGCAAATCCTGTGGCCAGTGTCATCTGGAGAGCCTTTAAAAACTCATTTCAATCCTCAGTTTTAGCGTGCAGCCAAACTGCCTTGATTTTACGTATTAAAACTGTGTGTCAAACAGGCTGAAGATGGCAAGAGCGAAGGGGGGGGGGGGGCGGGGGCACAGACACGTGTCCGTACTAAAGTGCCGGACTGATATTTGGCTTGTTTTGCTTGAAGCTCGGCCACAAATCCCCATCTTAGGTACACGGACGAGCCAGCCGGTCCCTTACAGCCCTTGTGGTCTGGACGTAGTGTGAAACGGCAAGGAGAGCCCAGACCGACCCGGAGGAGCCGTAAGAAACCTAAAAACGTGTATAAATACATATGCAAAGTATCGCACGGACTAGTGCCGACACACGACATTTGCATATTAGAACCTGTGCGACGGGAACAAAGCACTTGGCGAGATACGGCCGCTCCGTAAAGCTTTTCCTCCATCCTACCATCATCCACCCCATCCCCTCGGCCCCCGGGGGCTGCCATTATCTTTCTGGGGAGGGAGGGAGTAGATATCAGACACATAGCACAGATGTCAAAAAAAAAATTTAAAAAAAAATTGCCAAATAAGGGGGCAGGGTGTACATGAGGGGGCAGGGTGTACATGAGGGGGGGGGTGCATCCTGCTACGATTGCATAGAAAGAGAAAGCAAGGCGGGGCTACGGGGTGACGCCTCTTCATAAATAACATGAAATACACACGAGTCCTAATGTCAAGCAGAGGAGAAAACAATGAAAATCAAAAAAAGCACGCTTGGTATAAAACATGGTGCACGTCCAGAGTACAGAACACCCATGCAATCAAGCTCCCATAGGGGTCCATGTTCTACATTCCAAAATGAAAATCACGCCTCCCCGGGGGCGTGACGGGGACGGGATCCGGGGGCGGTCGCCCCGGTGGCCAGCGGTCATTATCTATGCAGCTGGACAAAGGCCTCCAATTTTATGGGGATGTTGCCGTGGTAACGGAGGCCGTGCCGGACGATGACGCGGGCGGCCAGGCACTGCAAGGTGGTGTGGTTGATTGGCTGGATCAGGTTCCTGGCCATCTCCTTCTCATCCAGCAGATCGCACGCCGTCTGGTTGAAGGAGTTGGTGCTGTCGAAGTGTGAACCGCAGGAGATGAGCAGGTTCATGATGTCCGGGTGGTTGTTGGAAGCGGCCACGTGCAACGGGCTGTTGTTGTCCTGGTCGCGGCAGTTCACGTCGGCGCCACATTCCACCAGGATGGAGGTCACCTGGAAAGACGGGAACTTGCAGACGGGGTAACGGCCCACGCAGGTCGTGTTTCGGTCCACGGCCAGATGCAGGGGACTGTAGCCGTTCTTCCCACAAGGTTGCAGCTTGAGGAACCTGTAGATGGTCTCCTTCTTGAAATGGTCCTGCTCCACAGTGCAGGGCACCTTCTCCAGGAGGCAGATGAGATGCAGGATGATGGAGAGAGCCTTGCTGAGCTGCACCGGGTCTGCCGGAGGTTGCGTCTGCTTCATGGCTCGCTCGATCTCCAGCACGCTTTTGCTCAGGACGCCCATTAGGTCGTGGAAGGAGACGGCAGTGCCCAGCAAGCCCTTGGCACGGTCCTGCAGCATGAAGGAGAACAGTTCCGCGAAGGAGAGCAGACTACTGGCCGTCATGGGGCTCAGCGGGTCCAGGTTGCTCTGCTGCATGTCCAGTGCATACTTCCACAGGTTGATGCAACGCTCGAAGTTTCCAGAGTCCGCGTATACGGCGCCACGGTAACGGATATAGTAGGAGGTGTCAGGGTGCGAGGGGCCCAGGATGCGCTCACGGATAAGCAGGGCCTGCATCCTCATCTGGTCGGGATCAGAGATGATGCTGTCCAGCTCCTCCATGCTGCTCACCTCCTTGGAGTAATCGTAGGCCATCACCAGCTGCTTGGGCTCCTCCTTGTGGATGACGTCACTGCCGTCCCGGTACCGCAGGTCCATGGCACGCTTCCAGTATTTCAGCGCACCGAGAAGGTCCCTCTTCTTGTCCACAAATGTGGCCCCAAGCAGCTCCAGGGCATTGATCTTCTCCACCTGGCTGGTGTTCTGGTGCTGCGTCAGGAAGTCCACGATGTTGGTGTGCCCCGTTACGCTGGCCGACAGCAGCGGCGTCATGCTGTAGCCGTCTCGCTCCATCTTGGCTCCGTATTTCAGCAGCATCTTCATGATCTCCAGGCTCCCCGATTCCGCGCAGTCGTGCAGCGCCGTGTTACCTGCGGGACACGCGAAATGTCAGGCACGCGAGGCTGCAACACTCCATGACAGACCCCCCAGCTCACAAGCAAAGCGGTCAAGACGACCAAATCAGGACAGTAACCACCAGTTAGTGCGCCTATACAAATAATACAGGTTCAGTCCTTGTGTGTCTGCGTGTGAAAATACTGCAGGCGTAGAGATAAGGAGGAATGCCAGTGTCAGTCCTGTCTGTATAAAAACAATAACTTTCTAAATTAACCATAAATTTTAGCATTTGGCAGACTGGCACAAATAAGAACCCTGTAGTCAGGTAATTCAATCCACATTTATGGGTTTTCAGGGAATTTCTGTTGTTAATCTTCAGTCAGCCAGAAACGGGGCTAATTTTCCGTGCTATTCGTGACAGACACACACACACGCTCAGTGCTCACATGCGACACGAGCGCAAACCTGCGCGCGCACACACACTCCGCCGCCGCTTTCCATTTCACTACGTCCATAAAGTGACGCATCTCTGATTGCTAAATGTGCCGACACTCAGCAGAAAGGTGGCAGCACCCTCTCACGCTTTGACTTTAAGTGTCCGTCTCCCCGACCTGAGCGCGGAGCCTCTCGCGTTTTCTGGAGGTCTCTCTCTCTTTCCGCAGCATCAGGAGAATCCCGGCGGGGAAGCGGCGTCCTTCCTGCTCAGGATTGCAGCCGTTGGGTCAGCGTGCTCCACATCAGGCAAGGATGTGCGACGCAGGAGGCGTGTTGCTATAGTTACTCTCTCACGGCTTGCTAGGAGAAATGTATAAATTCCCCATCATCGCCAAGGCCGCCCAGCTGACACAGAACTAGCTTTCTGAAGGAGCCCTAAAGGACTCTCCGCAGTGGCAGCTCCAGCCAATTTTAGAATTTGGGCTCACCTTTTTGTTTTTATACTTCCCAGAAGAACAGTTACCTTTCAAGTTCTCCAGCCACCACTGAAGGAACATAGAGCCATTTTATACAGTCTGCCTGGCTGTGAGGTCTCCGAAAGCTTACTGCAGTACCACCGTCACAAACGCTGCCATATCCTCCAGGCGCGAGTCACCGTGCCCAAATCCAGCCTGTGCATAAGACTCGCAGGCAGAACTAGATGGGTGCGTTTCCTCATGAATACAACGCTAAGGATCTACCCAGGCCTGAAAGACATGGCTCACCCGTCAGCCAGACTGACTTCTCTGCCAAAGGAAGTCTACGTGCAAAGGCAGTCTACATGACTTTTCACAAGAACTTGACAGCAATTTTCCAACTTTGGCTTAGACGTTTTTCCCTCTAACCAGCATGAAGGTCAAATTCAGTGGAGCATAATCAATCTTTTTGTATAAGATTAAACTAACAATTATAAGTTCCCAACAATGATATTCCATTTAATAAACTACTTCGCAAATAAAACTAAATGGATCTATATGTTTAACTGTACAATTGGAAGACACACCTAAAAATTAGAGAAAAGTCCAACGTTTTTCTAAATCTTATTTAAATAACTATGAAATCAATCTGTTTCATTGACAACCAGTGTTTTTACCACTGTATGGTATTCTGGCCGTATTAATAGCAGATAAACACGGGGGTTGTTGCTATCAGGTAGATATACCTGCTGCAACCCTCCCTCCATTTATATAATCAGTTTTGTCTGAAATAATCAGTCAGTCAACAAGCACAGCTTAATCCAAGTCTGAATATGCACAACAGGTATGCCCTACTCTTAAAAAGTATACATTTAGTATTTCCAGACATAAACCTAGCCTGTTCCGGTCAGGGGCCCCAAGAGCGTGACGCGAGCCTGGCATGTCAGACACGATCCGGAGGGGAGGGGGGGGGGAATCACATGGACAATCAAAAATTGATTGCAACCAACAGAAACTGATGCAATCACTTCACTTCGCTAACAGCTAAAACGTATCGCTTTTTGTTATCTTTACCTCACGTGTGTTTTGAACCGAATAAGTAGCATAATCCCCTGCTCATTTACTACCTTAAGGGGTGCATATGGAATAAGATAAGTGACCTCGGAGTGTTCGACTCCCGATCTCGCCATGACACCCAGCCCGAGCCAGATGAAGCTGGTCACAGGCCAGCAAGGGATCGCGCTGGATTAGTGCGCCGTGTTGATACTGGATATACGGCGGTCCGACCAGGCCATTCCTCTGCCCGCTTATTCACACCCTCGAGTCCAATACGGCTGTAAAAACGCTGACGGTTTCAGGGCTAAAGTGACACATCTTGAAACAGTGACAAGCCGTTTTCATATATCTCAATCGAAACCAACCCTCCCTTGTATGCAACAGACTGGACCCTTACCATCTTTAAAGTCATTATATAAGGCAAGACCCTGAGATTCCTCAAACCTGGTAATAAGTTCCCATTTAACCAGACACACACAGGATCCGTAGTTATTAATGCTCCCTTCACTATAAAGCTGCATCCGCGCGGCACCACCGGAGACTCACCCTTCACACTTTTTCTGTTCACATCGGCCCCCTTCTCCAGCAGGTACTGGGCGATTTCTTTGTGTCCTTTGTAACAAGAGATCATCAGACAAGTGTGGCCGTGTCGGTTCGCCACCTCCAGGTCGGCCTTGTGCTCTACCAGGTACTTGACGATGTCGAGGTGGCCGTCGAAGCAGGCGGCCCGCAGCGGGGTGGAGTTGGTCAGTGTGGTGCTGTTGACGGCCGCGCCGTGGCCCAGCAGAGACTGCACCACCTTCAGATGGCCGGCGGCCGAGGCGGCCCACAGCGGCGGGGCACCCTCAATTGTCTCCCCGTCGAAATTAACGGAGCCCCCGATCTCAACCGGGGCCAGGCAGCACTCGAGGAGGTACTCGACCAGGTCCAGGTGCCCGTTTCTGGCGGCGATCAGCAGCGGAGTGGCGCCGTTCGTCTTCTCCGCCATCAGCTTGCCGAGTTCGGGTCCTGCTTTGTTTTCCAGGAGTTTCTGCAGCAGGCGCAGCTTGCCGTCCCTGGCCGCGTTAAACACCGCCGTCTTAAGATCCATTGGACCGGTGGGAAGATAATACCTATACTTTCCTGATGCGGAGTTTGGGAGTCGGAGCCCGATCCACACGGCAGGCTCTGCGCCGGTGGACCTATCTGGGTTTCAAACTGCACACAGCTGTCTCGATTAGCGACGATCAAGACTCATGGTCCGCTTTAAAATGCCAATCATTGCACAATGCGACGAAAATTCGGCGTCGAGTTTGCGGAAATCAAGACAAGCTGGCCGAGGACCGGCCAAGCTTTCGAACAATGGACGCCGGTGGGTCCGCCGTCCTCCAGCGGTTCGGCGGCGGCCCAAACCGCCCAAACTCCGATGTCCGCCTTACGGCGTTACAATGTTACCAGGTCGCTCTTACAGTGTTACGATTATTCAAGCGAGTAGCTCCGTAGGTGGGTCACTCCGGAATCTCCTCGACGTCGATCTCCATTCCGGATTCGTAAGGCTGCCTGTTTTCATGCCGCATTAAAAGCACCAAATATGATCCAATGGTCCGTTTTGTGTCTTTTCTTTTTAAAAGCGAAAAACACAGATCGTAAGGAGAAGCCGTGGGCCGAAGCGCATCACAGGCTGCCGCGCAGCCCTGTCCTCCCCCACTCGGGTTTCCTGTCTATCTGGAGAAGATGGTGGAGTCGGGGCTGCTCTCTTACTCGTCCGATCGCTCTCCTTCCACACGTCACTCTCACTTCGTCCTAACGCAGCGAAGGCTTGTCATTTTTTCCCCTGACTGTCACTTACTCATCGTCTTTTCCAGCGAGTAAAGCTCTAGGGTTCACGCCACCGCCAGTAACCTTGCGTCGCCGGTTTCATCGGCGCCCGGCGTCCGGTTCTGCGGTGTAGAAAAACAAAGCGCCCCCGGGGCGTCTCCACCTCCGCGGATCTCTGACGAACAGGCAGCCGAAAGACCCAATCAAGAAGCAGAAAGGCGCCTACGTGCCCCGCAACCTGCGCTTAGAAATTGCAGTATACCTGCTCTCCACGCGGCGGCCGGAGAAAAGTGTCACGGTGCCGTTCACGGGCATGGGATTCAACTGCAACTCACCTGAAACACGGCAAAACCGACCCAACACCTGTAGGTTCAATGCATGTATAGATGAGCGTAATGGGGGGGGTGGTAATCCCCCCCAATAATCAAAACCAGCAGTATTTGCAGAATACTGAAAGCAAATGATAACTTTGGTTATTATTGGGCAAGTGGTTCAGTGAATTTCAGTGGTTTAGTAACCTGCGGGGGCTTTTAAGGAATCTGAATATGTTCCTACAGAATGGGGCTGGGGAGCAGAGACAGGGATGGGAGGAGGTGTTAAATTTCTGCCAGTGAATTCTGACTTTGTGATTGAAGTGAGATGATTCACCGAATGAATCTGCACAATCCCACCTCTGCTCTGCGCAAAGTTTAACTGATCAGCCTGTTACATGGATTAACTAACGCATGGTTAGGTGAACTAGTGTCTCTGAATCTCACACTGTACATAACTGTGTTAGCATAACTGGCTCCAGGCCCCTTGGGACACTGACCATGATAAGCAGCTGCAACATGGATTGAGTTCCTCGGGCATCCAGACCTACACAAGTAATCTGACCCTATCAAACAACGATAGACATGCTTATTTACCATTAACAGTTACACTGGAATGGTTCTCTTCACTGACCCCATCTTGCTCTCCATAGCTTGGGGGGGGGATCACAGTGCAGGGTCAGCTAATGTGCAGTGCCCCTGGAGCTTAGGGTTCTAAAGATTTTACTCAAAGGCCTATGGACATGTGATCATTCTGCTGAGGTTTGAACTAGCAACCTACCGATCAGGTGCAGAGATTTGGCCTGTCGAGCAACTCGCGCCCCCCCCGACAAGTTTGCTGTAAACACATCGCAGCAAAAAACAGTGTGTGGATTTCACATTTCAAACCCTCCCCTCAGAAAACCTGAATTGAAACAACAACAGAGATGGAGTTCTTTAATTCCTTAACAGTACCCTGATTACTGTAGCTTTGAACAGAAGCGCATAGTATATTCTTCTGTGAGTGGGGTCCATCCCTTTAGGCATGGATCACAAGATCTCCTGGAAACATTTGACAAAGACATGTGAATAAAATTCTAACTGCAAATATTACTCTCTCACTATTCAGTATTATGGGTTTCACAAATGGTGGATTTAAGACTAAGAGATAGCTTCTGTCTTTTACCCTAAGGACTAAGTTGAAAGATAACACAGGACTTTTTTGTCATTATATGTCTACAATGAAATTTTGTGTGAAAACTCACAGACAGAAAACAGCAGTAGGCAACTACGATAAACATACATAATAAAAAGCACTCAAAAGAAAATAATTAAAGCAAAACAGTACATTTCCTGAGAGATACAGTGGGCAAAAAATATTTAAATGCAGCACAAGACATTCGGTTAGTGGCTAAGCTTTGCTTGTTGGGTTTGTGTGGGAGAATATCGCAATGACCTTCGGGAATTGGATAAGCAGTGAGAACAGCAGCGGATGGGGATTTAGTCAGCACGGATCGGGGCCGCTTCCCAGCCAAATGAGTCTGCGTTTGTCACTGGCAGTGCTACGTGCGGCGAAGGATCCTCCCCAGGAAACACTCGGCCATCAGTACTGAGCAAGTCACCGTAGCCTTGAAGAAATGCAGGAGGAAAAAGCACATCCATCCTCCTAGGACCACAAAGATGGTACCATAAGTCTCTTTCAAAATGAAGTCACCAGTGGCCTGTACTAGGAAGCGGGTTTACTGGCTTATGGGGTTAACTTGTCAGATTTAAGGTACCACAGTTTAAATGGACTTCATATTCGTTTATTTACATTTTGCCCAGACTACCTTAAATCCGACAAGTTACCCCAATAAGCCAGTAACCCCGGTTTGTAGTACAGGCCCCAGGTTTTACCTCTAGTAAAACTAAGTTTTCTGATAGGTTTGCCTCTGTCTCATATTCCACAGAAAACCACTGTGTATATGGCCAAGGTGCAGCAGTGTTTGTGAAAGATGCTGTCATTGTGCCTGTTTGTAGAACCTAAACACACACTAGCTATGCACTGACATATTTCTATGTTTTTTGTTTTTATTTTAAATCCAGTAAGAGAGCTGAGCATCACTGATTTAAAGCCTCATTCGGTATAATTACCAAGAGTTCGGCCGGAGAGCTTCAACATATCAGCGATATCCTGCAGAAGCACACCACCAGCTGCATTTGTACACTGCTGAGTCTTGTTCGGCTATAAGCACATACCGACTATTGTCCCAAATAAGGGGATTACATAGATAATTGAGAGTAACTGAAGTTAATGAGGTGTCCGTCAAAATAAACCATTGCTTTGAACACATCTAAACCGGTCTACTTTCTCTAGTCCTCAGGAACATTATCACAGTTATTCATCACAATGATACAGCCAGATTATGCAAATGAGTCTAGACAGTAACTTTAAAATATTGCCCCCTAGTGGACAAAAGAGCCCGTTTCAACTTATGCCCCACATTTTACATAAACGGCAGTGGAGTAGAGGAGTTAAATTTCATATCATACTTGGAGTAAACAAGCAAAACCAAATTTTCTGTCTGGGGCAGCAGCATTGCAATCCTGTGCAAAACATGCAGTGATGAGAGTTCATAAATTCGGTATGAGATTATTACCACAAATCTAATTGCTAAGAATTTTTCAAAAGACCCATTTGATGTATAAAATGGATGAAAACGCTTCTGTTTCCCCACATTGAAATGTAGCGATTATTTTGTAAGAGACAGACACATGAGTCAGAGACAGTTAGACAAAAGGGGAAATTTTTTTATTCATCTGAAACGTAACTGCATGACATTCATACATGTGGATCAAAGCGTGCGGGTGAAAATTGACCAAATCAGACTATCCCCTTGTTTCGGAGGGGGGGGTGGGGGGTGGGTTTACATGTAATTTTTTAAAGCACTACAAGGCAGCACACAAAGGACCCTTACACACATTCCCAAGCTAACAAACAAAATATACAGAAATGGGACCAAGAATGGCTGCAGCACATAGTTTCTGATCCACAGCACTGGAGCGAGACGCCCCACCCTTGAGGCCTCTCTACTGTGTCAGGGGAGGGTCTGTCTGTCGCACCGCCCCCCAGAGACAGTTGGACTGACTAATCAGCGTGACGTGACCAGTGACGCATATACATGAGGAGAAAACAGGCCAACTTTACTTCCCCGTCCAGGCTGCTGCAGTTACGACTGAAGGAGCTCAGAGGCTGCGGCCCTCAGAGGCTGCGGCCCTCAGAGGCTGCGGCCCTCAGAGGCTGCGGCCCTCAGAGGCTGCGGCCCTCAGAGGCCGCCCAGAGCATCCCACCCCACCAAGTTAAACACTCGTTTCAGCGCAGCACGCAGTGCAGTGAGGTCCTCACAAAAATACAGAGTACTGGTGTGTTTTTCAGTAGCCCAGACAGGTGGCACCACAGCAAATAAGCTGCCTTCAGACCACAGTATGACAGCCTGAAGCCGGATCACCTGCCAGACGATCGAGTCGCAAACCAGTAAACGACTTCTGGTGATGAACCCCAGCAAAAATCAGGAAGTACTGCAACTACATGACCGCACACGCACACACATATACACACACACAGCACTCCCAACCCAGATCACCCAGTTTGATAAAATGCCAAACAGCAATAAAAATGATACGATGGCGTGCTTATGCCAGCTTCCATTGGACATTCGAACAGCATCAATCTGTGAAATCCCCCAGAAGCAGCGAGGGTACCCCATGACAGCACGCATCGTGACAGACTGTGCGGGAGGAGGGGGGCGGCCTCACACCAGGCAGCCTGCGGAGGCTGCAGACAAGCCGAACCCCCCCTCCCTGCAAGGGGGCGTCACTGCGGGTCCATCCCGACTATACAGCCGGTAGGAAGGCCCCAAGACCTTTCAAATTTAGCTTCAGAACAAAAACCAGCATGACCCACAGTTTTGATATACAGTGGTGTTATCAAAAAAGAAAAAAATACAAGTAATCCAAACACCAACATAATAAATTAAATTGTTATCATGACAACAAAGGAATCCATCGGGTTTAAAAGTAATATGTTTATATAGTGTGGCTACCCCCCCAAAAAAAATAAAATAAAATAAAATCAGGATTTTCCCATGAATCTTTGCTGCCTGTGGCCTACCTACAGAAGACCCTCTTACAAGCAATCACAGCCGCGTGGGACGGAGCGGCTCGGGGTGTTACGAGCCCACCCGGGTTGTGGTGGTCTTCTTGTCCGAAAAGAAGCTCCGGAGCAGAACCACCTGGCTGATACTGACCACCAGGAGGATGATGGCCTCGCCGACGGACCAAAACGCCACCCTGGTGTTGAGGTCCTCGGCGCGGCTACGACCCTGCGCCTCCCGCAGCCGGAAGTGAGTCTGGTAGTCGATGACGGACTTCAGGGCCTCGTGGATGGAGACGCAGGCGGACTCCATCTGGAGGAGCAGGTGTGATTAATTAAGCTTTGGCCCCAGGCAGAGGATACGGCTCCCGAAGGCCGCGGCGGTGAAGCCGGGGTGTGGCTCACACCAACACGATCACCACGTGTGACATATGGCAGCCTCACCGCACTCCATAAAGGCTGCTTTGATGGTTCTAATGGGCAAGCAAGACGACTTTCTTATTCACTGTAAGGCACAGAACTACACAGGCCAACACTCAACACAAAAGTTGTCATCTTACTCATGATTACTTTGGCCCTGATTCATACTTGAAGCTTCATGGCAGGTAAAGAAAAAAAAAAAGAATCACAAATCATTGGACTTAGTTTTCCTCCAATCCAAATACAGACGCTCCTCTACTTACAAACTTTCAAACATACAAAAGAACTGTGTTCATGGGGCTCCTGTTTCCAGCCTGCAACAAATATTTTTTCTGCATGCCAATTCCGCCTAGTACAACCTCTGGCTGCTACTCCCGCCGCGTCAGCAGTGTAGTGTGTGTACTCCCAGTATCCTAGTTCTTCGTACTGGCATATATCATTAAAACGATGTTGAATAATGACTTACGAACAACTCAAGTTGCAAACGGCCGTTCGGAACGCATCTCATTTGTAAGTAGAGGAGCGTCTGTACACTGCTAGCCATGTATCCCCGTGAGAAAAGTGCTCTTCTTTAAACAATGAATACTTTATGGGCCTGCACTGGTTAATTTGAAATACGAGTAATTTCTTGTGTAGCTCAATATTTATGAAACCCCACCCTCCTACAAACATTACCCCAGTTCAGAGCAGCCTGGCTTTGTAAAACGATCCATTTAGCATCACCCAAATGGGTATATCCTTCTGGTCAATCAAATCATTGCACTATTCTACACACAGAATTGTTTAATGGCTTGGAAGAATGCAGTAGGGTCATTCCATGTCAAATCATCACAATTTCGGACGTCATTGTCACGGATATTAACGAAACTTGGCATGCTGATTTGGTCACATGAGTAACTCATGAAACAAATTGGGTGAGTCTTGGATCAATATTGAGGGAGATTTAAGCAAAGTTTTAACTTCTTTTAGGGGGGGGGGGAGACTCTGACTGGCTATATTTACTTTAGTTTAAGCTGCACAGAAATGGGCCTCATAAGCCAAGCTATTGTCCAGCTCTATAGATTGAATAAATAATATGCAAAGCCCATATGAATAATTACTATGTATTAACTGATTAAAATATTAAGAATCCCATATTTTACAATTGATCGATTTTTTACTAAAGCTAGCTCATAATGTTGTGAACATCTCCAGAAAATTTGGTCTTAAAATCCATGACGATGAGGTCCCAAAGTGTGATGATTTGACATGGAATGACCATAATAGTCTTACACCGTTTAAAATTAAGACTTTTTAGTTGAGGCAAACCGAGATTCTGGTTCAAAACTGGAATAAAGCAGCTTGGGCTTCAGCAGACACATACCTGAGTTAAAGCTGTCACTCGGTTCTCATTGGGGAAGAGAGGGGGATCATCTCCAACCTGGAAGTCGAAGTAAACCGTCTTGTGGGTGAAGGTGGAGAACTCATTACTGAAGCAGAACTTGTATGTTCCGTTCTTCCCTGCTGTGAATGTGAAACTGTCATATTGTTTCTTCATTTCTTTGTAAAGGACGGTTCCGTCTGGATCCTCCAGGCGGCAATCGACATCATAGTGTCCACCAGTCACCACCTGGAGAGAGACATCTTGTTTTAAAGCAAAGCCGGCATATAGGAAGACCTACTATTTACAGCTGCACCACTACTTCAGTGCGATCTTCTAGACAAAATATTTTATTTTACACTAATGATTTAATTAATCTAACCTCAGCTATGTCTTACAAGTACCTGAGCTATCAATAACCTTAGGTGGTGTGTGGTTCAGGGGGTTAGGATGTTGTGCTTGTGAGCGGAAGGTTGCTGGTTCAAATCTCAAATTTCAGTGTCAGGCTCCTGGGCAAGCCACCCCCCCCAGGAACTGCCTGACCCTGTTTTCTCAATTGTACATTGCTTTGGATGAAAGCATATGCTAAATAAATAAAATGTTTGTTCAAAAATAAATGCACTTTAAAATGTAGAGCTACAAAATTTAGGGATGTAATCTGAAGCTGAAATGCATCTGTGTATAAATATATATGCACAAATTGAACTCAACATTTATACAAATAGATACACATACAACAGGAAATAATGGTGAATTATCTCCTTCTTAACAACCTCGTTACCACACACGCACTAAGTATTGGCCAGTCCGAGTAGGTGTAATTGATGAGAAACGTCAAGGAAGCAGCTTAGTACCTGGAACTCCAGGGTGCACTTGGTGCCGATGATGATATCTTCATGGAAGCACTGCTTGGCGTTGTCGGGCAGCTCGAAGGTGAGCTCCGAGCCCAACGCCCAACCAGCGAGCAGCTGCAGCCACAGCACCCGCACCAGCACTCTAACCAGGCGAGAACGGGCGCACGACATCTTCAGTGCTGGTTCAGAGTATCTACACACCGTGCAGGGGGGAAACACAGCACAACTGGTCACTTTAACATGCTTATTCCTAGACTAGTTAAAGCAAAGCAAGAGGCACCTGTGCAGACCCGGATATACCGGCCTCACTGGCCCGACGCGATTAGCGGCGAAGATAAGATAATTTAGGCGAAAGAAATAAGGTTTTTAAATGTGTTATTTCGCTAACGTATGTTTTTCCTCGTCATGAACTAAACGGGGCATATAAAGAACGTACCCTAAATTAAGCTATGTGTGATTTATGTGAAACAATCGTGGAACAAAAATGGTCCCACTGTCCACTCACCTCCAATCTGTGACCCGGATAAAGGAAGTTGCTTCCCTCCTGCGTGGCAAAGGATTGGTGGCGCGAATGACGTAGTGCCCCGGAAGTGATAACTGGCTTACTTTCTTTCTTTCTTTTTCTTTTTTTTTTTTTAAATTAATCAACACCCAATGCAGTTATCAAACGGAACTCTGCAAATTGTAAACAGCATCCCACAATTATGTCCTAAATTTCATACGAGATTTATTCCTAGAAAACTAAATTAAACAAAATATAT
>JAODKE010000043.1:6986824-7002840 GCA_026779605.1 Mormyrus hasselquistii
CTGTAAATAAAATTGTAAGGAGTAAAAAGTACTTTTTTTCTTTAAAAATGTAATTAAGTAGAAGTAAAAGTATTCATCTTTAATTGTACTCATGTAAAGTAAAAATCCCCAAAAATAATACTTAAGTACAGTAATCAAGTAAAATTACTCAAGTACTTTACACCTCTGTAAAATATAAACATAGTATAAAATATAATGTATATAAGCAAACATAAGTATAATAAGCAGGGGGGCCGCTAAGGGGGGGAAAGTTGCGACAATTTTAAGGGCCCATGCCTTTTTTGAGCGGAATCAGTGTGGTAGGGGGGCCCAACCTCATATTTTGTCATAGGGCCCAAAATTGCTAGCGGCGCCCCTGATAATAAGAAACATATAAGTATAATGAAAGCATATGAGTATAATAAAAGCATAATATCAAATGAAAGCATATAGGTATAATGAAAGCATAATATCAAATTTTCTTCCACAGTTCCCCCTGTGTAAGTAATGTGTTACCGACAGTCCGCAACAGCTGCGGACTCTGCTCGTGTGTCCTGTAAGTCCTATAATGATAAGACCGAGTGTCCTTCGCAGCATCATCATCATCTCCTGGCAGGATTCCGGTGCTCACGAAAATAAAAGCGAACTGAAACCAGCAGCATGTACCGGGTGAGCGTTTATCTGAGTTTCATTCTTAGCGCATCGTAATTCACTGGATATGATCTGTAACAAATGGCACGCGCTTCTTCTAAATCAATTAACGGGAATCACCTTTACATTTCGTAAAGTGTCGGCTGAGAATGATGATCTTAAATGGAAAGTGCATCAACGACACCGCAGAAGTGCAGGCTTTTCCATAAGCCACTTTTCGATCCATCCTGTGATGGGCGATGGCCCGAAGCCACAGCCTGTAATCATCCAGGGGTTTTTCTCGAACACTCTGTCCAGTACTAAATGTTTGTTTTCCTCTCCTTCCCCAAGCCTCATCAAATGTTTGTTTGGGTCTATTTCCCCCCACTCGTTTTTTAAATCTATTCAATCGCCTGTTTGAATTCAGTCATCTGGTCCAAACTAACTAATTTTCTCATTTAAATAAAGAAATAAATCAATAAAGTTGATGTAAAGATCCCCCAATAATCACACCAGCTTGTACAATATAATTAAAGTCAAACAAAAAGGGAGTAATGTTGGCGTTACACGGAGCAGAAGTGTAGGATCAGTTTTACAAAAAACAAACAAACAAACAAAGAAAACAAACAAACCAAAACAAGTATCTGTGTTAAACAGTCGGTCTTGTGGTAATATTAGCTAATACTCGTGGCAGGTGGCCAGAGTATTGCAGCATATCCTCCGCCTGACTTGAGTAAGAGAGCCAGATCTAAAGGCAGGAACCCCAGGCGCGCGAGCGCTGCGGAGCTGGTTGCATGCCAACATTGCCGAAATACCAGACAGTCATATGGGCAAGGGCAAAAGCAAAAGCGAAAGGCGCTCGTGAGACACGTCAAA
Source organism: Mormyrus hasselquistii (assembly GCA_026779605.1). Taxonomy (NCBI): domain Eukaryota; kingdom Metazoa; phylum Chordata; class Actinopteri; order Osteoglossiformes; family Mormyridae; genus Mormyrus; species Mormyrus hasselquistii. The sequence goes on from JAODKE010000043.1 coordinate 6,988,310, forward strand.
TGAGCATTTCATGCGATTTGACAATACACAGACTCGCTTGTGCATCGGATTTCTCTGAGGACGCGATCAGTATCCGGGAAAAATGACATGATCATGGAGGGAGAGACGAGTCGAGCCAGCTGGCAGGCAACCTCCTCTTTTTCGTATAAAGCGATAAGATTTACATCGGCAATTGACAGCGATTTATTCAGATCTGAGGGGCGGGCGGCATAACCAGAGGGGACAACGCCTAGTTACCAAATAATTAATCTGCCACGATTGAAGCGCCTTGTTTTGGAGACGTGTCGTAAATCCACGATACGCAGTTCCTTTCTCCGCAGCAACAAGAGCTCGCTGTTCTGTTTTTTTTTTTTTTTTCTCCTGCTTTGTTTTCGCCCTTTTACATTTTAAGATCTCTTTGCATGCTCTTAAGTACATGGTTTCCAGCAGCGGAATGTGCACATTTGCCACAAACCCCGGGGGGCACTAGGCTGTAATTGGCCCTTACCTCAGAGATTGCTGGGTGGGTCACATATAACGAGTATTGGCCACATATACATGAAAGACGGATAGAAATACAATCCAGATGTACAGTAGATGCACTGTAATATAATCCACACACACACTCACATATGGTCATCAGTACAGGCACCCTAAATTGGGATGAGTGGGTGTTGTAATCTTATACTGAGATCTGAATCTTAATATCTGCATGTTGCATGGTGCGATTCATTTTTCATAAATATTGTCACTTACAAAATAAGCAATGGAATGGAACTTATGTGGCTATTCCTATAAGCTGTTTTTCCTTTATGATTCGTGATTTTGTTTGAAACCATAATGGTTATCTGGTAAGACATTTGCAGCTGAACTGTGGAGTCACTGCGCATGTTTCGCCCTAAATCAGGCATATGTGTCACAGGCCACACCCCCTGCCTTAGTGACACCTCCAGGGTTTGGGCATTAAGTCTCCTGCGTGTATGGAGTTTGCATGTTTTTCCTGTATCGGGCACCTCTCTCCAAGTACTCCGCTTTCCATCCACAAGACATGTGTCGGTTAGGCTAAAATGCTACCTCTGAATTGGCCGTGGTGTATGGCTGTCACTTTGTGCCGGTACGTGCCCTGTGATGGACAGGCATTCTGTCCTGGGTGTACCGCAATCGTGTGCCTCAGCATGGATTCAGATCCAACGTGACCCTGATCAGGACAAGCATTTAGAAAATTGACTGCATTTGTTGGAATCGCTGGTTTGGTTCTGGTTTCCCATCATGCATCATTAAACAGGAAATGCCAGTCATGGAGATAGATGAAAGATAATTTGACTTCGAAATATTCACTGTTTTCTTCCGTAACTTCAGTAACTTAGTGTGCTTAGATATTGTGCTTAGATATTGAGAATGGAGACTTGGTCAGATTGTAAATTGAATTGTTTACTGGTAATCGAATAAGCAATTATTTCTCTCCAAATTGTGGAACAGGCATTATTTTGTATATGTTAAATATCAAAAACAGAATTAAATCCATATGATGTATAAAACTGAGAAAAAATTGTTCTGCTATAACTGTATTACAGAACGTTAACTACGTTATAGCCATAATATGTAAGTAATATTATATTACTTTATTAATGAATCATGTGTCAATCAATCAATCAGTCTGGTCATTCCTGACTCCCCCCTCCTGCATGGGCTAATCTCAGATGGTACTACAGTTTGGGATTATCTCACAGAGACATAGTTATCGGTAGAATGTTTTCTAAGGTAAGGTGGTAACAGTAATCAGATTGGATTGTTACTGGGATACGCAGGCCTGCCTGTAACAGTTGTCCCATCAAGATGTCTTTCTGTAATGTGCCGTTTACTCAGGGCTGTTGAAAGTCTGATGTGTAGCCCTATTACCCTTGATGTGTAGCCCTTTAAATGCTATCCCCATCCCCTTTAATGGCTATCCCCATCAATCTCCCATCACCTTTAATGGCTATCCCCATCAATCTCCCATCACCTTTAATAGCTGATACATTCATCCATCTTCTGTATCCACTTACCCTATTCAGGGTTGCAGGAGGTCCAGAGTTTGTCCTAGAAGCAGTACAGGGAAGAGGATGGGGTACCAGCCTATTGCATTGCTTGCACGCTTATAGGCAATTTGTACAGGCAGTTCACATGTTGAGTTTTCACAACTGAGTTGGGAAAACTGGAGTCCCTGGGGGAAACCCCATGATGACATGTAGAGACACCATCACCTTTCACAACTGTCCCCAGCACCTTTAATAGCTGTCCTCATTACCTTTAATGCCTGTCCCCATCAATGTCCCCATCACCTTTAATAGCTGTCCCCATTATTGTCCTCATCACTTTTAATAACTGTTCCCAACACCTTTAATTGCTGTCCTCATCAATGTTCCCATCACCTTTAATAGCTGTCCCCATCCCATTTAACAGCTGTCCCATCAATGTCCCCATGTCCTTTAACCGCTGTCCCCATCAATGTCCTCGTCATCTTTAACCTTTGTTCCCATCAACTTTAATGGCTGTCCCCCATCCCCTTTAACGGTTGTACCATCAATGTCCCCATACCCTTTAATATCTGTCCCCATCCCCTTTAATGTCTGTCCCCCTCAATGTCCCCATCCCCTTTAATGGCTGTCCTCAACAATGTCCCCATCATTTTTAATGGCTGTCTCCCATCAGCTATTCTGTCTGACAATTTTGACAAGCACAGTGCACTTTCAGAATGTGCATTGTTATTTTTGGTGATTTACAGAAGCACAGCAGCTGGGAGCCCTCAGTCAGACCAGCAGTTCTATCGCTCCCGGGAAACACAGACTGAGGCCTGCACATCCCTCCTAGTTAACTTTTGATTAGTAATTAGTTAGCTGGTGCCGGGAAGGTTTGTTAGGGCCCCTGATTTAGAACTGAGGAAGAGGAAAAGCAGCTCCGCTGCCAGAGAGCTGTGGTTAGCAGACATTTAATAAGCTAACATGCCTGGGAAGCAGCAGACAGGCGGCTCACCGCAGACTCAGTACCAGCGGTGCCCAGGACTGGGAGGAACAAAGCACTCAGACACGCCTCTGAAAAGATGCAATATTCAACCTTTAATGTTTGCTACAGGCAAGACAGTTCAAAATCACAACTTCTGCTGTAATAGGGTATAAGACAGACGTTACACTCCTTCCTGGACAGCGTGTCATGAATTATAAATATATAGCTATCATTAAAATGCCAGCCCGCACATCCTGAGAGAGCGCAAAGTTCAGTTTATGGGTGGCTGTGACTGAAATCTAATGTCCCCCTCAACTAGCCACAGACCCCCCCTCAAGTAACGTATAACCATAACATTTACTGTAAATAAATTAGCAGTACTGGATTTTAAAAGGCTATGACTACGACTACAGCTACGAAGCTTTTGAAGCGCACTAAATCATAAGTTTAATCTGAATGTACAAGAAATGTTATGTATGTATAATTTAGATGACTGTAAAAACCAATCTTAGGATAAAAAAAAAAAACTGTAAGCCCCAAGAGGAAAAAGTGCTCCATTGTTTGTAAAAGAAAAGCATAATCATCACAAAAACCTGATCATCAAAGCTTTATGGTCCATCAGTGGGCGTGGCCTGGGTTAGACTGCCGCCGTGCTTCCAGTCATGCCTCCTAGAGTATAAACATGTAATTACAGAGGCAGGCGGTTAGACTGCGTGCCTAATCCCAGTGTTTGTGACACCCGCTTGGACCATACTGTTCAATTCATAAAAAGATAAAAAAAAAAAAAAAAAATCACTTTCATTATGCCCGATTTTGCAAAGCTGTATTTATGTGCCCTCGCTGACTTTCAGTTGTTTTCTTGTGAGGCTGTTGTTTCCTGCAAGAAAGAAAGACAAAAAGCTGGTCACATGGTATCAGTAACCATCCAATCGGAAAAAGAACATGCGCGAATGCACGGATCACACCTGTGACACAGGAAGCGGACTGTCCCCACAAGGAGCAGTGAATATCGAATGCAGACAGGTATTTCGTAAACAGAAGGGGAGGGGGGCAATGAGGTGAGTAGAAAGCAAACAGCAGCGAGCCAGTCAGATGTTTCACTATCTAATCTTATCGTTGGGGCTGGGGGGTATTTCGCAAGGCCTTCTGGCCAGACAGTAGCTATTTTAATGAAATAGCACCCGTGCTACAGATAAGCCTGGCGCACAGTGGCCCGGGGACGTGGCTGGGGGCCGCTGTTTGCTCCAGGCCTGTAGCAGAGGGACTTGCTTGCACATGCTGGCCCAGCAGGGGTCCCTGCCCAGTGGAACCATCTGGAACCAGATGCCTCACATTCCTGCCTACCCACTTGTGCTGAAACGGAAAAAAAAAAATCCCACTAACACCTGAGTAGCTTGCGATAGTCTGGGATTGCAACCATCTGCATGAAGCCAACTGAATATCCAGGAAGGTTCTACACCAACGTTGAGAACATTGTCATACTTCTTACAAAATCCAATGCATCAGGGTATCAAGGTGACCTGGAAATGTATCCCTGCAGTGAAATGTTTCCTTACAGCCTTCTGGAGCACAAGCATGTTGCCCACTGCTACCTAAAGGGGGGGGGGGCGCGGGGGGGTTGCATTCTTCACTTGTAAAGTTCATTCCTTGTTACACCCTTGCCATCTGGATTTAGTTTTGCACACATATCTCAGAAGCCACCAGTAGTTCCAAAGTGCCTGAGATGGGGTGGTTACCTCACCTGAAGAAAGCCCGCGCTCACTACTGTGAAACACCACAAGGCTCAGAAAATAATTCCTCCAGAAAATCGTTTCCAAGGTAAACAGCATCACATGCACCTCGCACAAGCAAATAGCTATACGGTTCCCTGAGACATTTTTGGCTTTTATCAGAACTCTATGTGGTCATCCTTTCTTTCAGCGCATTCATTATACAATAACCTTCCAACATTTTGATTGCTACAGTAAGTGAGCAGGGGCCCTGAATCCCCTGCTGCTTTGTAATGCTCAATTTCACATGAATCCCTGGAGCAGCCGCCTGGCGCATTGGCTGTGATCCAACATAGCAGGAAATGAAACAGCCTGTTACTTAACCAAATGGATCCCTGACCCATTCCATGTTCCCCTTAACCCCACAATAGCCCACAAGATGAAAGCCCCTAGTCTGGAGAACCACTGAACCTTCATTGGAAGAACTTCTGAGGTGACAAAAGGCAGTACTTACTTGCTGAGTTTTTTCTCCAAATTTGCTCCAGAAAGTCATTTTCACCGTGTTCTTGTGTCCTGTCCGCTGGTCGAAGGTCTGACAGTGCTGGAAAGGAGGGCTGTAGAGGTGAAGGCTGCAAGCACGCTCTGTGTGACTCACATTCTCCACCCGGTGCAGACCAATCGAATCTGGGCAAGGGAGACACACACCGATGAATATCAGGCAGTCATGCATGCCGGACTGACTGGAGCAGCGGATGTATCATCATGTGGATTCGCATGTGCAGTTAATAGGATTCTCAGTTTTATCCAGTGGATATTCCACTGAAAATAGTGAACTGGACCTCAGTCTTTTTCTTGGGTCTCAAGATCAATCAGAATGTAAGCAGTATTACAAACAAGTGCAGACCAGTGAAAATGGTTGCCTTGTGTGATATTTACATGCTTTAAAATTAAGTGCCTACCCATTTACGTAAGGAAATATTTTTTTCTTCTGACGTGCACTGGTGCCCAATTATTTTTCATTGGCAGGATGAGCTTGAATCAGGCAAAAAAATGTCTTCAAAGCAGACTATTGCTCAGGATGGTGATGTCGGCGACCGTGGCTGCCTCACCGCTGATGTATGCACACTTGTTGTCCTGCAGGACCCTCTGAGACTTTTGCTTCATGCTGCCATGAGATTTGCTGTCTGGCCACATGAAGAGGGTCTCCTTTAGTTGGCCTTGCAGGATCTTCATGAAGCAGTGAGAGTTGGTGTGGTCATGGATACTGCTGCAAGGGGGACGGAAAGGTTCAGGGCAAGCAGGAGGGGGACTTGCAAGGCTTCCCACTGCAGAGTGGAAACCAGTAATACCAGTAAGGGGCTTCTGCTATAATATATGCTACAGCATCCACACACGTTTGAGTTAAACCTACTTTTGTTACTTTATTTTGGCTGTTTTTTCACGGCTTTCAGAGCTGACATCTTAGTGAAGGCTATTCGCCTTTGTTGCCTGGGGTCCTGCTGAGAGACCTAGCTAGCAGAGAGTCTCTCCGCCATTGGAAATACAAAGCATGTGGAGATTCTGCCAAAATGAGGGCTTTGTGACCACAGTCTGGGCATAAGAACTGAATGACGCAGGGAGTCTACTGAGCAGAAAGGAGCTGAGCTGGGTCCATGGCAGGACAGAGGCCAGGCAGGATGCTCTCCCCACATCCGCAAAGAAAAACATAAAGACTTCAAAATTTGTACTTAAAAACAGACTTAGGGAAAGGCTCTCGTTTGTAACCTGGGGGCTGCCTGTAGATATGTAATTAACTGGAGCTTAACAGTTGAAATAGATTGTACATTTTGCAGAGTCTGCTGCAGGGCTTTCCAAAGATTTGGCGCTAGAACTCTAACCTAAACTAATAACCTAAAGTTATGTACCACAAGGTAGTTGGAACCTGAGGATCTTAGTGTATGAGCCTGCATGGTTAGGAAGGAGCAGGTCCATGAAGAGCTTTGTAGGTAATGAGTATTACTTGAAATTATGAGTTTATTTGTAATTTCCTGCAGTTGGTTCTGGGCCCTGTTTTCACGGCACTGCAGTCGTCTGAAACAGTGATGAGCGGGGTGGGATGGGGGCTTCAGGATGAGAGACAGACTGTCATTACTTGAACTAATACATCGAGCAATCACTTACCTGCCATGGCCTTCACCCCAACAGAGAATCATGAGGTTGAACTTCCCATTGCCATCGTCCACCAGGTTCCTGGTGTACCTAGAACAAAGATGTGGGCTGAGCATAGACATTTGACGAAATTTGAGCCCATGTGCAGATCAACAAGATAAAAGTGGGGGCTGGGGGCTGAAAAATCACTGTGCTGACGTGACTATATTCACAAGCGCTGGCTTGTCACCACGGGCAACAGATATCCTTGAGGTACAGCTGTATGCGACGGTCCTCGCAATTCATCCAGATAAACACCCGAGAAGATGATTATCATTCAAGAGTAGTAGCTACTGACTTGAGTTCCGCACTGTTTTCCCAATCTGATAACATGATGGCCCGCATTCTTTCCCTCAGCAAGTGCTGCAGAACATCTGATTATCTACAGTTAATTTCCACTGAATTGTTATGGAGTAGACTTATGGAGAACTTTACAAAAAAATTTATATAAACTGCAAAATACACATTTGACGATTCAGGGAAGAAGTCCCAAATGTCTTCCAAATTGAAAAATTTCTAGAATTCATCACTGACCATGGTTGGTCGTATCTTTGTTACAGCCACTGTTAATCATGTAAATGTTTTATAAATCTAGTCATACATACATATTAGATTCTATCCATTGCAACTAAGGGTTGGCGAGCAGCCCAGATGGGATGCCAGGTCATCACAGGACACGGGTAATTTAAAGATGCCATTTCAAATAACTGCATGCCTTTGGGCTGCAGGCAGACATCGGAGTGTCCCTGTAACCCAAGAGCAAACTATATACACAAGGAGCAAAGGGAGCATCTGCACCTCAAACCTGGGAGAGGCAAGGTAATAATGTATCTACTCAGCCTCCATATCTTAAAATTATGTATAACTTCAATATCCATCCATCCATCCATCCATCCATTTCCCATACGCAGTACACTGCCAGAAAAAAAGGACCGACTTGTACCTCTGAGGGTACACTTGGCTGGGGCTGTACCCTCAAGGGTCTGTGAATTGTACCCTAGCTGTAGGTAAATGTACCATTTAGTCTAATTTAACGAATGGACTCTGTCAAACATTTTTGTTCCATCGAGGGTATATTAATGTGGTTTGTACCTGGAGGAAGAAAACTGTAGCACGGCTGTAAGCTTTTTTCTGACAGCATATGCAGACCGTTCACATACACAGACAATGCGGAAACTCCCATTCACCTTAGTATGGTTCTGGACTGTGGGGGCAAACTGAAGCTAGTGGAGGACAAGACTGGGAGAACATCCAAACTCCTCACACATGCAGGCAGAGTGGAGACTCAATCCAAACTCCTCACACATGCAGGCAGAGTGGAGACTCAATCCAAACTCCTCACACATGCAAGCAGAGTGGAGACTCAATCCAAACTCCTCACACATGCAGGCAGAGTGGAGACTCAATCCAAACTCAGATGTGAGTGTACATATTAAATGCATTAAATTCATTCACAACAATTCCTGACCAATCCAGAGCCTGTTATGGTCAGCCAGATGTCATTCTTGGTCCTGAATGTGCTTTTGGGCATCAAACCCTGCGCTTACCTAATGGTTAACGGGAACTGGGAGAACATTCAAACCGAATAAACACTTTACACATTGTCTCCAACCCCCCACCCCCGCCCGTAAATTAGTAGAGCAGCTGAGAGATTCCTTAGGGACATTGGAGTGGCGATGTTACGTCACCGCTAGTTATACACACTCCAAGCCCAGAGGTGTTTAAAGGAGACGCTAGTAATTAAGTAAAATTCATTATATCAGCAGGTTAGAAAGGTTTCATTGTGAAGTTAGAGTCTCTTTTTGGGGGGTTTTGTTTGTCATTTTGTGTATTCTCTTATTTCTGTTCTTTACTCCCTGTTCCCGGGTACACGCCACACTTACGCCTTTTGATCATCAAAAGGATTACTTTGGATTTTCTCCCTTTCTACTCTGGATCTATTTACCCAAGCGTCAGATAAATGATTTTTTTCACCTAATCCGATCGCAAACTGACAGCAGCTCCCTCGCAACAGATTACACCCTAGTAAAAGTTATTAACGTATTAATGTATTCCAGTTCCAGGCAAAAATATTTAAGCTTCTATCAGACAAAAAAAAACGCACGCATGTAACGCTTTCAGGGACATTTTTTGACGTTGATGAAGTAGCATATATGATCAAGGCAAACACTGAGCTCACACCCAGGGAGAAATGTCAAGATGTCAGTGGGCAGAGCTCTGAACATAAAGAGGATCGGCACGTATAACCTTACGTCTTTGACACCTGTCACAGTCTCTCATGTTTATTGAAAAAGAATGACTTTCCTTTCAATAAACATGTATCTTCTGATTGGTACAAACACCTTGTATCTGAGAGGAAGTACTACACAGACTGATTACAAAGTTTCTTCTACAAACTTAGGAGTAAAGATATTACATATCAGCATAGGCGAAAAGTCTACGTTTATTTGCTTGAGTGTGACAGTAGGGCAGGTCGAGGCAGCCAGAGGAAGTCTAAGCATGCTGCCGGACGATGCTCCCTCCACTCCTCCTCCGGTAATACCGCATAGATTGGTTAGCAATGTCCCTGGGGGCACCGGCGGCTCCGCGGAGGATTATTTTAAGCAGTTCCGCGGGTGTGGGCGCGGACCGAGGCTCCGATTGGTGCGCTGATCCCCACCCTCGGCAGCCTCTTCCAATAAAAGCCTGTTGGATTCGAGGTCTTCCCCGAAAACACTCGCCACAACTCAACGCTGCCCCCATCTATCTTGTTTTGATGCTTGCATTAGCCCACCCTCCATAAACTAATTTTAAAAGAACTACCTTTCTATATCACAAAACATTTCAACCTGAATCCATTACAATTAAATTATAGTGCCTTACACTAACTTTTTTGTGGTTAAATGTTAAGCCTGTTATGTGATGCATAGATTCCAAAAAATATCTGATTGAGATAATATGACTTATTTGTAAAACAAACTAAAAGTCTTATAACAATAAATCAGAACTTTGAACACGACTTCTTGATTTTTTGTAATCTTACGCAAATTATTAAATAAACGATGACAGGCACAATAAAATGTGCATCACTTATTAATTAATAATTATTTTCCTGCCTCGATCTAAAAACCTGGAATTTCAATCCTTCATTTAAAGTAATATATAATTTTTTCAATTTTGAAGTTACATAACTTGGCATTACGTGGCACTAAAAAGTTTTCAAAAAAATAAATCACAGTCCCAGTAAAAACTAATCAATTTTTCAAAATTACACTACATGCTTGCATATAAATTTCATCCCCTTGTTTTATATCGTTAAAGATAAAAAATCAACTACAGAGAACAGCAATATTTACCTGTACTGGTCAAATTTGGCAAACTTCATCCATTCCTGCGGATTACTTTCATAGGCTTCCATTATAGTCTGCACTTCTTCGACGTTCACATTGTCACTTGAAAAGATCTGATGCAAAATTTTGATCAGATCGTCCAGAGTTTGCGGTTTTGTCACTTCGGTTTGTTCCATTGCTACACTGCGACAGTCAGACTATGTGTAATTAATTCGCTCTGCTACTCTTTATACATTTTTGGGTGAATCGCTGTTGGGCTGTACCAACGTACCGAAGGGTGAATCGTATCAATGTATAAACCGTCAGTCATATTATTCACAAAATAATGTAAAGCTAATATATTTATCTAATAGCCAAACTATGACTGTTATCTTTAATTTATTGTTAATCGAAGAAACTTCTAGTCATATGGATAAACACAAGAAAATGCCCCTTGGTCATGGTTCAGTCCGGCGTTAGAGTACTCCCCATCAGAATGGACTTGGTTGGCTTTGGTTCATCCTTAGGAATACTGGGGGGACCTCTCCCTCCCCCAGCTGTAAAGAAGCGGGAGCCTACATGTGGAAGCAATGAAGCCGCATGTTTTCGAGTTGAAAAGAATGGAATGTGAAGTCTGAACAAATGGGGTGCCAATTAGTCATGGGAAAAATAGGAAGGGTTCAAAAGCATTTAAAGTATTCATTTAACCAAAGTGTTAAATAAATATTTTTTTCAAACAACTACTTAGTTGAAACTAATACAGTTATTTGTTAAATGTGGTCCTTTAACCTACCGACGGTATTTAAATAACTATCAGACACCAAAATTTATGGATAAAGAGAAAAGCTTTTCGTAGGATTAATGACTTTTTCTCACGTTCTCTATTATTTTAGTTTTTAATCTGGAATACATTACTGGTCTTTTGAAGGGGAGAAAGATACCTTAAAATATTCAAACACAGCTCCATTTGTATTTTTCAGTATTTTTTATGGAATCTGACCTCAGGCATTTTAACATGTTGTTAAAAAAATAAAATTATTCATTTTAAAATATATCCATAGTTTTTGCTAAATGTTGGAATTAAGAATTGTTTTCCATATGTAAAAAAATATTCTCCGCTGACTGTTTAAAATAGCACGTGTATTCCCGTGTGTCTGCTTTGCGTGAGAGATGGCACTATGCCAGCATCTCATAAGATTAGATTCTGGCAGTTAGAGAAGAATTGACTTTAATTAACCAAGCAACTGTTATCTGTAAAATATTATAGGCTACATACACATAGGCCTACTAGGCTATTTTTGTTTACACTCCATTTACATTTATATATTTCGCAGGTGTTGTTCTCCGAAGTGACATAACTGAGTAAAGATTTAGAGTCTGAGGGCAGGGCCAACATCCATAGAGCAGCTGGGGTTTCCTACCTAGCAAACGACGGCCCTAGCGGGAAAAGACATACCCTCACTTATGGTACTTAAGAAATGGCCCACATATATGAAAGAAAATGTGAACGATACCGCCTGGGTTGCCAACTCTGGTCAGCTGGCTGGAGGGACATTTTACAGTTCGAGACAGTCTGCAGAGTTTTCAAACTACCCCAACTCTTTTCATATGGCTGATTTTAGGTTTATAATGGAATAGTGTAGATTTGCCATGCAATTCCTTGCGTGAGAGTCTGAAAGTGTGAGCGTCACGCCAGATGCGTTTGAGCTGGCAGCCCTGTGATGCAATCAGAACCAGGTATCAGTTTATAGATTTTTAGTAATTCTCTCAACACGTACATTACGTAAGTCGTGCGCCACATGAGAACATTTGGACGATGACGCCGTAATGTGGCGCAGGGCACCATCTTATTTTGCAATCCGGTGGTTGTCAGCCAGGTTCACAGGACTTGCCGTGCTAACTCTGTACTCTCTGGAGTGAAACAACCTCCGGTGTTTCTTTATGGTTCTTCAGCAGTTAAACTTGGCTCTATCAGCTTTCATTTGTGTCCCATCAACACCCTTCACTGGATAGTATGAAATCTAGCACCTGGAGCACAACACAATACATCTGAGTGAGATGAGGATGTACTTCTTACATGCAGCATATCTCAGTGAACTTTAGATAATATTATATAAATATGTAGGCCTACATATGTAGAATATACAATATTCATATATGCAATATCATATTCATACATATCATGTATACAAATATGTATGCCTATACAGATTAACAAAAACGTCCAGGAAATGTTTTTTTGTGGCTCTTTTATGCCCCCATCTAAACTTCAATTTGATTCCCTGCACAAATAATTCCTTGTCAAAGCAAGGACCCATCATCAAAACACCCTGTGGCCCTTGAGAAATACGATTAGATAACATATTTAATAATGATCTAACGCCATCTAGTGGATTCAAGAAGTACACAAACGTATTCATGTTCAATGACGGTGCCAAAGACTCAATTCCAAAATAACAACAACGATAAAAAAAAAATAGCAGCAAAAATGGTGCCAAGCATACAACCAAGGCATGGATGGCATGGAAGGAATTAAAAAAAGAGACTGGCAGAGACCAATCTTGACAATGCCCAGACATTTGCCTGTGTGAAATCGTTACATTTTCAATAAAATCCAATATGGTCCACTTCCTGTTTGGTGGCTTTGTCATCAAATTTATTGGACGACAGAGGCCATACCATTTGGCTTAGCATAATGCTTTGAGCAAGTTTTGGTTTGGACTGAGTGTAGATAATGCACACTACATTTGGTGGGGAATGGATCAATGACCTAGGATGAGTTCACAAAAAACATTTTGCAAAAAATTCAATGTGGCAAAAAGTCCCATATGGCTGAAATTAACAACAATGGATGGAATCGAATCGGGAGGAGCCAGGAATTCAGGGGAATCAAAGATCACAATGCTAGGCCTAAGGGATTAAAAGTTATATGCGAAAATTTATCTTGACTTTTGGCCTGATGGTGGCGCTAGAGGGATAGATTGATTGACCCCAAATTTGGTTAGGGAATACTGCAAAATTTGGCATATTGGTAGGGACTAAGCTAAAGGTGAAGATTGGATCAATTTTGTGTCATGTGGAAAATACAGAAATTTTCACTAGAATCCAATATGGCAGCCGCATGAATTTGAGGGACATTTTCCTTCCCAGGAGTCAACCTGGGGCCATCCCACAGAATTAGAAAATACAAGACTTATTTTTCTCCAACAAACAGATCAACAGTTATTAGCCAAAATGTATTTTTGCTACTGGTAGCACCCCCTAGTGGTGCAATAGCACCATGTTTGGTGCTTGACCTCAGAATTGGATCCCAAGTCCATATCCCAAATTTGGTTTTGATACATGAAATCGTTGCTGAGATGGCCTCATTTCCTGTTTGGTGACTTCATCCTTAAATTCTATGGACTACGGGAGACAAACCATTTGACTTGAAGAATAAGTCTTTGAACAAAATTTTGTCAGAAACCTTTCTAGATGATGCACACCAAATTTGCTGCTGATTGGATCAACGGCCTAGAACGAGTTTGCAAAAGTACATTTTCAACAAAATAAAAAATGGTGGAAAATCCAAAATGGCGGAAAATCCAAAGTGACGGAAAATCCAAAACGACACAAATAAACGGCAATGGGTGCATCTGAATTGGGCTGACCCAAGGATTCAGAAGAATCATTGGAAGAAGATTTCAATTGTAGGCCAAATGGGTCAAAAGTTAAAAGCAAAAATGTATCTTGAAATTTGGCCTGATGGTGGCGCTAAAAGCATAGATGAATTGACCCCAATTTTGGTGCCTGGATAGTTTCAACTGTCCTCTATCAATGTGCCAAATTTAAAAAAAAGTCACTAATCGGTTCTATTGGTTGCCATAGACTTTCATTGCAGAAAGTGTAATCATAATAGTGAAAAATCCTAACGAAAACAATAGGTACCCACACACCTTTGGTGCTTGGCCCCTAATAACAAATTATGAAACGGGGATGAGGGAGGACTTTTACTAGGTTTGACTTTAATGAAGATTAATTAGTTTACAGGAGGACTCCCCCTATCGTCACCCATAGTAGAGAATATGACCAGCTGGAAAAGACATAGATTAGTCATTGTTACTCTCCAGGCACCCACCTTAATTTTTTTTATAAACATTACTGCAGTATGGTGTAGCAGTACAGTTCTCGTGGGCTTTGCATAGAGTTTATACCAAAACCTGGTGTCTTGGGAAGCAATGGTGTTTTGGGCATGTGTGATTTAAACTATACTGAGTTAATTTTTAATATTAAGAAGCCCCCCCCCACCCACAAACAAAGAAAAAAAAAAAACAAAACAGGACCCTTATGCTGGCTGGGGGGGTTTGGGGTAGTCTATCGCACCAGG
>JAODKE010000043.1:7010713-7020940 GCA_026779605.1 Mormyrus hasselquistii
CCGGGCAACTTAGCTCCTGGGATCATTGGAACACGCAAACCCCTCCACCACGATAAGGTGTCGACTCCAGGAGAGGAAAGTCTGCTCAAAAATATAAATTAGAACCTACTGTTAGCTAGTCAGATCATCGTTATTAGCCAAAGATTAACCTGACAGATTTCTCAGGTTTGTCACTCTACTGGGCCAGAAAAAATTCTTTGAAGATTTGTTTCATGCTGCCTTTTTATAGAAGTTTTTTGCTTTTTTTTTTTTTTTTTTTTTTAATTGCTTAAAGGTCCATAATATCCTGTCTGAAATGGTTATGGGAGGAATGGTGCTGGAAACCAATATGAATGAGATCATTACGCAAGTCGATGCCCAGAACAAGATGGAGAAATCGGAGGTAAGTGTGTGAGCGAGGCGCCTGCCTGGCCCCAGGCCCCTGCATGCTCCTACAGCTGCATGCCCCGCCCCTTTGCTGGCCCCCGCCCCTTTGCTGGCCCCCGCCCCTTTGCTGGCCATGCCCATTTGCTGGCCCCGCCCATTTGCTCGCCCCACCTTTCTTCTCTATCTGATCTAGCCTTACGTAGATGCATGGCACTGCTGCACGGTTGCTGGGGGAGGGGGTGTATAATCAGGTATCCAGTGGTGAGCGATACACATCATCCCCCATGGATCCATGGCGTCTCTCAGCCAGTTTCTTTCGCGGGTCATGGGTACCCCACGCTACCAGTACGCCCACTCATTCCACTTTGGAGATCAGGTGAACATGTAAGGTCAGGTAAGCTGGAGAGGGGCAAAGAGATGTGATGGTGTTTCAGTCAAAGACCTAAGTGACTATAGCATATGACTTCAATGATTCAGGTATTAAACCTCTCAGCTGTTAAAGTCTTTCTAGAGGAATATCTTCTTTTGCCAAGTTCAACTTTGCTGTTAAGAGCCAAGTAACAAGTAAATGATTGTTAGATTTGCTTCGTAGCCTGATAGTATTGATTTATCTATGGGAAATTTACTAAAACCACAACCATTAATTCAAAACACCATAAACGGTACTTTTTTATTAATTCAATAATTGTATTGGCTGAGTGGTAGTAATGATGGAAGAACCACAGTAACCTTGACACGTGTTGGTTTTGTCAGTTGAATCTGGGCAGCAGCACTGGAGACCTGGTGTGTTATAATACTGATAACCCTAATTAATACTTAGTTTGATTTTTTTTAAAATGACGTAGTGAGATATGCTGATAATCCAGGTAGAATCTCAGAAGATGATGTCTCTCTGTACCTGTCTTCCCCAGCACAGGTGTAAAGTAACACAGTACTGTAATGTTTATGATTTGCACAATCTGCCCCGACTGGCATTTCTAGCCAATTCTCGATATAATCACCAGTGTTGAGCTGTGAGTTTAAGCAGGCGTTTGACCTGCTGCCTCGGGAGGTAGCTGGATTCATAGAAGCTGTTAACCTCCCATTCGATGTCGATTTTAACACAGACGGCAGGTTTCTCTCTTCTGCCTGGCCTTGTGGAGATGCCTTGTGGAGATGGCACTATGGGAAAGACCGAAGGCAGCCAGTCTTGCACACAGCAGCTCAGCTTCTGAATTATTAATCAGATCGATATGGCCTTGATCTAAACTGAAATCTGCTGGTGTGTTTCAGGGCCTTAAAAGGTTCTGTAATTGCTATTTCCTTGTAGGTGCGGTAGGAATTTGGCATCGTGACCTACACTATTCCTGGCACTGTGATTGTCGTGATTTTATGTACATTGGGCCACGTGATGCAGGAGTTATGATGCGCTCGTTCTGAGGAAGGTTCAGGCTGTGTCCGTGTGTGTGTCCGTGTGTGTGTCCGTGTGTGTGTCCGTGTGTGTGTCCGTGTGTGTGTCCGTGTGTGTGTCCGTGTGCGTAGGAGCTAATGTCCCCAAAATCTGATTATTTTGATGTTGTGAGGACCATTTGTTTGGTGTCCACAAAGGGAAATTCAGTTTTATGAAAATCTGTGACTGCAAACTAAAAATGCCAAAAGACTTGTGTTTTGTGTGTGTGTGTTCACATTTTTGTGTGTGTATGTGTGTGCGCTTGTGTGTTTGCGCTTTGATAAGTAGCTTAGGACATTGGGGGGAAAAGGTGTGTAACAAATGGTGTGAAATGGGAGTTGAATCCATCTTGCCTCTGAATCATTTCTGACATGTTTAAGATGTCATTCTTTAATGCTTCTCCAACCTCTCTGTTTTCTTCCTGGGAGCCACCACAGACTGCAGACTGACTTGTCTCTACTGTACCCAACCCATTCTTTGAATTCCACTCCGATTGCAGTGTGTGTGTGTGTGTGTGTGTGTGCGCGCGCGCGTGTGTCTGGACACTTCGCCAGGTACGAGTCCTGCTCATCGTTGGATGTCAGGATGTATTCCTCTGATTAAATAAAATTGCATAAAAGGCCTCTGTCTGCTGTTTATCTAACATGCACAGCCACTCGTACCCGAGCTCCGCTGGGAGTCTGGTGCTGCTGGTGGCTGACAGGCTGGAGGTCAGTGGCAGGTTCGTGCCTGAATGAGGCACACTTTCTCACTGAGCAAATAAGTCAGTCCCATGTTAACTCTTACAGGCTTCTGCGTTTATCTCCTTAGGCAGTGCGGTATCTCAGCACAGCTTAAGACATGCTTATGGGGCAGCGAAAGTTCATATTTTTGGTTCTGGGTGTACCAGAAACCTTATCTTGTTCCAGAACCTTTTTTTCATCTTTCAGACTTCTTCGGTCAATGGGGGAGTGCTGTTTTTCTTAGACAGAGTGACTTCCTGCTTGGCAGCCCACGACCTGAGTGAATGGCAAGGTCACGCTAGGCTGAGCGCATCTGCTGCCTGACTGCACTTTCGGAGTGGGGGCAGTGGGGTAGTCAGGCCAGAAGTGTTTGGTGTGTCAGGTAGAAAATGTTCTGCACATCTTAATCTATAGCGGCGAATCTTTGATTTTAAGAGTTTTAGACGTGCATACGGTATATGTGCAGTAACAGTAATTCTGCAGGACATGGTTCATTATGCGAGGCGGTTTCGAGATTGATGGATGTCTGGTGGCATGGGAGAGCGAATGTACGGCCTTTGCTTATTCGGGGTGCAAACCTGCAGATATTTCTGGCTCCTCTGACGGTTCCTTCCCGCGTCTGCAGTCTGTGGTGGTTCACTTCGCTCTGTCGCTGTCAGTTTATAGGATCTATGCCTGAACCTGGAGGTGCCCATACATCACTGGTCCCATTTTGATTACACTCAAAATTGTATCCCCCCCCAACCCCCAAAATAACAGGTTATTAATTATCTGGGGTTACCTGGTGATATTCGGTGCCTGGTGGTTAAGTAGCCACCAGGTGAGTTGGCCGTGTTTTTAGACGTGATTTAATTTTATTCATGGGCACAGATGGATGCTGGGTAGAAAATGAATCCATGTTCTGCTGGATATTTTTCCCATGCCATGTGTGTTTACAATAAGAATCATCAATACTCAGCTTGTTATCGCTGTATCTAATTATCCTAATGATGTACATATGTAGGTTCTGAGCATTTTCGCCATATGTCTTTGTTCTTGTGTTCAGAAGTGTTTTAGCCTTGACTATAACATATTCCTTCCTTCCTTATACTTGCTTAACGTCCTCAAATTCGTTTTTTTCTATCACAGGTACATGTCATAGTCAGCTTAGAATTGCCCTGAAATATTTAGTGTTAAAATGTAATCTATTATTTACAGGGAATGGACTGAATATGGCCGAGGGTAAATATCACTACCTCAGCACTGCTTCTCTTGCCTGTATATGGCGATTAGGGCTGGCAGCCATTCAGGAGGTAAATAAGTCAGTTCGTACTTAATGTACGACATCCATCAAAAGGTCCGAGACTGATTTAGGCTGAGCTTAATTACATTAGTGGTTCCAGCAGCCCTGTCCTTCGCCCTCAGGCTCCCTGAGCCTGTTTGTCCCGTTGACACTTCAAGTTGAAAAATTCATGCAGGGCATGTGCTTGGCTGATAAATAAGTAAGATTTTTGGGGAAGATGCTAGAGCGGGAGATAGAGGGGAAAAATTGCTTCTGGGTGGTGATTGAGTTTTAGTCATGGTGGGATGGAGTCATGGTGGGATGGAGGTGTTTTTGAATCCTAACAGAAGAATGACATGGTTGCTGTGTTTCTGTATCAGAGGTGTTGGAAGGGGTCCTGATTGGACGGTTCCCCTTGGCACCAGCACCGGGGACTTCCTAGTGATGCATGGGCACGAGCCGGTTCAGCTATCTTGTGAGCTGTGATCTGCTTTGATGAGCTTTCCCCATTTCTCCTATTTTCTGACCTTTGCTAGTTCTTTCCATCTTCTCTCTCTGCAGATGTTTATCTTTCAGTCTCCAGGGCAGGACAGGTAGACAAAGGTACTGCAGACTTTAAGAAAAAAAAGTAACCGAACAATTTCACCCAAAGTTTCTAATATGTCCTGACAGCCATTATTAACCGATTAATACTCCACAGTAGAAGTAATGACGCTTGATTGAGCTCAGGTGCCCTTTTGAAGCCGTCCATCAGAGACGCGGTATTAACACGCTACGGTGACCCCTCCCTTCAGCCTCGGGGCATGTCAGCTTCCCGAATACATCACTGCATCTGTCCCCTAAAAAGGCCTCCTCTCTGAGTCACTGGAGCAGCAATATCCAAAATTTACTGAATATTCTATTGTAGTATGTAAATTACCAGGCTATATTTGACTGCAGTGGTTATATAGTTTGTACTGCTGCCGTTTTCGCTCTTGAGACGAAGGCAGTGCTCTCGTTGTGCCCTGGAGCTGAAGGCCTCACCTGTGCTAATACCAGCCGCTCGATGGAGGGCTCTCACCCCTCCCCCTGCCGTAGTCACTCAGCTGTCGCTCAGCTCTGTGCCTCTGTCCTTTGCTCAGTCTCAGGTAAGAGCGAGTCGCATGTCTCATCCACTCGCGCGCCGCGAACTTCTCTGCACCCATGCTGTTCCCGGCAGTGAGCGCAGCGTAACGCCACTCTGTGGTTAGGAAGGGTGTTTATAGTAGATAGGCTGGGTGGTGGTGTCACCGATGGTACAAACATAATACGCTTCTACGGTGTGCTGCTCCTTTGAGCTGTTTACTGTTTATCAGGGACTGGTTAGTAGCACTGGTTAACTAACCGTTTACACACTACAGCTTCTTCTCTTCCTCCCCATTGCGATCAAGCCAATCAAAATCAAATTAAACTGCAAAATTCCAAATGCAATAACTATTATTATTGTAGTTCTTTTTAATAATTCTAATAATAATAATAATAATATTTATATTAAGTTGCCATTTTGTGTTTTATTAACTACACTGAGGTCTTAAACCAAAGCTGTAGAATTATTGTTTGTCTAGTAAGTGGACTGCGTTGTGTAAAACATGCAATAATCTTCAATTTTAGCTATTTCGGGCTTATTTTAAAGCAGTGGGGGAAGTTCACACATTTTAGAGCAAGATTAAATGCTGATTAGAGGTATCAGCAGGTGGAATGCTGTGCTGACGCAGGGAGGACACACACGCACACACGCGCACACACACACACACACACACACACACACACACACACACAGCCAGGTGGGAATCGGAGCCGCAGGCTGGAGGTGTGAGGCTGCAGTACACTCACTGAGCCAGCCTTCCCGGTTCATGCCTGCACATGGTTCCACATGAATTACTCCATCTGTGCAGCATGAGGGTCTGTATGGTTTGTAATTGTATCTTTATATAATTCTTTTTGTAATGTGCTGGCAGTCACTGAAATAATTGTTTCATAACCATACAGCCGCAGTTGCTGTTTACCACTTCACACCCAAAATTCGTAACGATCCGTACCAGTACCGTACAATTAATTTGCCTACAAAAGAAATGAAATTGAAAGTTATACTTTGAGGCAAGGTGTGGACAAGTACATTAATGGTACAGTTTAGGGTGTAATACTGTCAGCATGCCCTGTAGACAAAACAGTCATGACACAACAGGAGTGCTAGCCAGCCACAGATTCAAATGGGAGTCACCAGTAGGGGTTGCGTGTGACACACAAAACAATGACACGCATGCGAGTCACATGGTCAGAGAGCACAGTCCTTTTTTTTGTGACCCTCTGAGCATTCTGCTGGTCATGTGACCTCACATGCTCTGTTCTGATAGCAGACACAATTCAGAAAATCAGATCCTGCAGTTCTGTAAGTTGAGTGAATGGAGTGGTTCATGTAGAAATCCAGGCATTGTTCATTTGACTATTTAAATGCTTTTTTTAAATAGAAGTGGCTTTTTTGTGATTGTCAGTATATGTTACAATATGAGTACTGACAGATTGTGATGTCAAGGAACAACCTTTGACTTTCTTGCTGGAAACATAAATGAAAAATATTGTAAAGTGGCTGAAAGAGCACCGAAATATACAGTATATTCACTATAGCTAATTTTATAGATAAAGGACCTTCAATAAATGAATTAGAATGTGATGTTCAAGCTGTAGATTCTATTACCATGGATATGCCTTTAACGGAGCTTCTTGTGTCCTTCACTGCATCCCTTTGTCTGGCTGAAGCTCATTAGGTCAACAGTGCAGGACATTATTATTAAATATAAATATGTAAGATACAAGAGTAAGAGTTTTTAAATAGCCACTGGAATTTATTGCCGTAGAAGCAGAAGATAAATGGTATAAGTCCTTTGGTGCATGTTATTGCAACAGAGGACAAAAATTGTTTGTACAGTGGGCAGTGACACCACCAAGGAATCATAGTGGTCATCTCATTCAAACAGTACAATAAAAGTGCACTAATGTACCGATAAAGTAAACCATGCCACAAATGGAAGGCACATCGCCCTCTAGTGTCAGAGTGCTGGTCATTACTGAAGTCCGGCACCTTGCCTAGCAGCGCTTGGTAGTGGCTGAGAAGGAAGGCTGCCTGATTTTTTCCGACAACCAAACCAAACATGTCACTTCAAAATAAACATCGGTGAGAAGTTTGCTTCTATATTTCCTGCTTAGATATAGAATGGAAGACAACAGCTGCTTCCCAGCTTGTCCTTTGTGGCGCTTTGCCAGGTTCACAGGGCACTGCGTTGGACCCATACGACTTGTAGAGCATTTGTGCGCTAACACCCGTGTGTTTTATGGGCGCCGATAACTTCCCGATTCAAAAACGCTCCTTTTGTAAACTCATTTTAACGACCGAAGCATGCGTCTCTGTAAGTGCTTGGAGTCTGTCCTGTCCTTACGGAGTCTGCACGGTTTTGTATGAAGGACAGATTCAGGTGTAAGGCTGTGTCCTGCCCTTCTTTACCATGTCCCTGTGTCCCTCTGGGTTTTACTGTTCTGCTTCAAC
This sequence comes from Mormyrus hasselquistii, assembly GCA_026779605.1. Classification (NCBI taxonomy): domain Eukaryota; kingdom Metazoa; phylum Chordata; class Actinopteri; order Osteoglossiformes; family Mormyridae; genus Mormyrus; species Mormyrus hasselquistii. The sequence goes on from JAODKE010000043.1 coordinate 7,018,051, forward strand.
TCGAGCTGCCTCTGCCCTCCACACCAGTACCTGCAATGCTCTGTTTGCCGTCACCTGAGTTTGGTTGCTGTTTGAATGAAGAAAAAAAATCTCGTCAAAGGGTCGAACTGCATGCACTTGCTGCTGTGAAGGTGTACCTGAATGTCCATCACGTCAGTCACTCATGGTGTGCGCCGTGTCCGTCGGCCCATATGTCTGTACGGTGTGTTACAAATGACTTAAGCCTGCCTGTCCGTGTGTCGAGCGGCCAAAGTGTCCTTGTTCTAACTGCGCTCGTGTGTGTCTAGGCCGGTATAGCTGGGGCACCTGCTCGAGCCGTATCTGCCGTGAAGAACATGAACCTCCCTGAAATCCCCCGGAACATCAACATCGGAGATATCAGCATCAAGGTGCCAAACCTGCCCTCCTTCAAGTAGCAGGACGCTGGTCAGCGCGAGTTTACTGCCCCGCAATCCAAAATCAAAGACGTCTTTCATTAAAGACAGGGAAAAAAAAACATGGGTACAGTGTGATTTCTGTCTGTCACCTTCTTGGTGACATGCCCCTCGTGTGACTGTTCGGAAGAAGATGAAGTTCTTACAGTATTTTCACGTATCTCTGACGTTGTGCTCTTATGTCTGGGCTGCTACCCTATTCAAAGGAGAATCGGTACCTATCTAACGGTACGTAATTACAGAATATTGCTATATATATATATATATATATATGTGTGTGTGTGTATCCCATACTTTATCACTGTTGTTTTGTCTCTCCTTAAGAGTATTTTAAATGTTTTGTTTCTGTTCTTTTGAATGAGTCTTTTGCTGTTACTTTTAATCAGATGTAATTTTCTGTTTGCAACAATAAAGTATTGAATCTTTTATGGGGGTTTTATGGGGGTTTTGGTGAACTGCAGGTGACTGACACGCACTCATTTCCAAAGTGCTTCTGTTTTCCTTCAGCACTTCATACATCGTTCATCAGTTGCCTTAAGCTGCGTATTGTGTCTACGTACATTTTAAACTGACTTTTTCATTACAGCAAATACATTTGTATTTGGTAGTGACATCATTGTTATTTTACTGAAACATTTTCCATGTTTAAAAATACCCAACAAAAAAGCCACATTGCTTCCAAGCGGGAAAAGGTCTTTGGATATTGGATAGGCAGGTACAAAATACGACTCCTGTGGCCTCTAACACGAAGTCTGATTATGGCAAGTTTAGCACCATCCAGTGGCTGGTCTTAGAATATCAATCTGCATTCTGAATAATTGAGGTTACTTTTTTTTTTACTTAAATGATAGAACAAAAACCAACTTCTGTGTAGCTTTCATCGGTTCACTTGAGTTTTATTAACTAAATCTGTGTGTCACTCGGCACATCCGTGGTCAGAGATGCTCGCTATGACCAGGTTCTCCTCACCTTTTCCAAGCCCCCTAGCTGGTCTTACACTCAGGCAGACAGTAACCACAGATGCTTCCTGGATGGGATTGTGATACTGTGTTGGTAGGGAGATATTTCCAGCAGTTCTGCATCCTCTATTATAAAACACAATTCTCCTAGGGAAAGATGTAATGTTTCATGCTCTGTAGAGCTTCTGTCTTCATCCTGGTTATATCCCTCCCCAGGGTCATCTTAGGTTTACATCCTACAAAGCTCCCCAGGACCTGTTGTGGTTGGATGAATGAGACCTCGGGGTGCTCCTAGTTCTTTACTCTGGGACCAGAAAGGCCCCCTGCTGGTGAGAGGAAGCTGAGCCCAGTGGTTTGTGCGATACCGGAGCAGCAGCCTCAACAACAGGGCTGTCTTACTCAAAAACATCATGGCGGCGTCGTCTCGACGCCACCAGGGGACCCATAGCGTATCACTAACCACACAAGTTCTAAATGTTTCAAACATGGATCTCAAAAGAACATTCATGTCCTGAGCTGGAAGTGCAAGCAGCTTCTAATGTCTTCACCAAGTCACCTTCCAGGGTACACTTTGAGAAGCTCCATATCCCCCACCCTATGACATATATAGTCAGATATGTTTGGGTTCCATGAGACAGGTTTTCACTTATGTTCCTTCAGTCCAATCCAGTCTTTAAATCCTGGGCCCTTGGCTCTGGTGTTGTATCTCAACCCTTCATGTTTAATGGCTTAGATGCTCCAGGTCAGACCTTCCCAGAAGATCAAAGACTTTATCCCCCCCCTCCCCCCTGCCATGAGTCTGGAGGATTTATCTAAATTCAAGCAGCACATGAGTTAAGACGGTTTTGTTTCGGAGGTGTGGAGGTTACAGATGCAGCCGGCCTTCCTGGGGACTGACTACATTCAGGGTTTTGGGTGTTTGGTGAATATTTATCCAGCTGTAGGATGGGCATGTCTGACTTTCCAAAGTTGCCCTTGGAGGGGCAATAATACCGGCTTTGTTGATCTTTTTGAATCCCGTGTTCCTGCCAGATAGTCTCCTACCTTATGGTGGAATTTCACGTTTCAAGGAAGCGTCTGCTAGCTCCCCTTATGTGTCACGGATCTGGGTGGCTTGTGCGCGAGAACTTGGCTTGGTGCAGGCAGAAATAACGTGAAACCCGCTGGTGGCTCCAGGGACCAAAAAAAAAAACGGGGGTTTATTAAACAAAACAGAAAAACACAATGAAGCACCACAAAATCAAAAGACCACGAGGGGTCAAAAAACTAAAGGGGCCTAACAGAAACTAAATAACAAAACCTGAATACACATCTACAACCAGCAACAAACAATGAACCACTGGGGACTAAAACTCAAGACAGGAACTTAAATACAAAACTGAATGAGGAAATGACAGGCAGGAGTGAACAGACAATTAATCAATAGGGGAAGGTGCAGGACAATGAGCAATCAGGAAAACACACAAGGGCAGGAACAAGAACGGGCAACAGGTGAAA
>JAODKE010000043.1:7035057-7048555 GCA_026779605.1 Mormyrus hasselquistii
ACACACACACAGAATCGTAATTATATTTTTGTGGGGACTTGCCATTCATTTCTATGGGGAAAAATCCTAATCCCAGCTATGACAGCATTAACCCCTAACCCAGCCCTATGTTGTCCCCACAAGCTCAAAAGTAACAGGTTTTTACTTAGTTATTTAGTCCCCACAATGTGGTAAATGCACACAGACACAGACGTGCACTCTATGGTGTCGTCCTGATTTGAGTTGATGGTGAGCCTGGTGTTTAAGGGATACAGTGCAACACGCCGGCCCAGTGCAGTGGATGGTCCTGCCTTGCGCTTGTTGGTTTTTATAGGGGGTCAGAGGCCCTTTTGTTGGCGGGGATTATTTTTGCGGGGTGATGAGAGATACCTGTCAAACAGGCAGCCGGCGGCCTTGCGCTGTTTTGATGGCTCTGACGGCTAAATCCTGGAGCGCGATGGGCTTCTGGCAGCCCAACTGCTGCATGTATGAATGGCATTTAGCACATTTTTAATTCGATTTCTTAGAAAAAAAATATTTATGTCGTCCCTTTTGCTGCTCAGCGATAATCCTCCATATTTTGACATTTGAGGGAACTAGTTACGACTAGTTTAGACTGCAGGGATTAAACCTGGTTCTAGATTTCTTGGGGTGGGGAGGAGGTGGGACAGCTTCACTCACACTCAGGAGGGGTGTGTATGTATGTATGTATGTGTGTGTGTGTGTGTATGTGTGTGTGTGTCACTGTGGATTTTAATTCTAGCTGGGATTTGGTTTAATTAGCCGTGATTGACTGGCCCATTTGATTTCTGACTGTGACCTGACATTTGTGCCTGTCTTTGAGAGAAGTTTCTGAGGCATGCTTGTACAGATAAATAACACCATATTTTATTTATTCCTCTCCTTTGAAAATAAAACAGCCAATTAACCGTAATTACTTTGTGATTATTTAAATGCTTAATAGTTCAGAAACTGCATAAAACGAGTTTCTAGTTAGCCAGAATGTTAATTTTTACTGTTTTGCTTCTCGGGGCGTAAGATAGTCAGAGCGAAGTGAGAAGATGGGGGCATGGCGGGGAGGGGGGGGGCTGCCCCGGTGAGCCCCTGCATGGGCTGCAGGGCCCGTGACGTCTCGTCCATGCCTCATTGGCCAGTGGATCGCTGGTGGGCTGCCTGCTAGTGAAAGAGAGCATGCCTTCAGCTCATAGTATCTTTCAGTGCCGGCCGACACTCGCACGGACCTTCACTCGACGCCGACCCAGGGAATCCGCTGACAGCCTCAGCTCACTCAGCCCAGGACATGCCTCTGGCTTGAGGCAATCATTTGGATTTTCCACCATTAGTAAATATGTTCCGATTTTGCGATTCCAGGTCACCTACAGCACTTAATTGCTTGAAAACCCGCAGGATGACCAGAGCGCTGATAACTAGCTGTAGATGATCTGTTGCCTTTATACATTTTTCTCACACGGGTAGCTAGTAATTCAGTCTGTGTAGCTTAGGTTCCCATGTGTGGCGCCGGATACCGGGTAAGGATATGGCACCGCCAGCCTGACGGAGAGTGACGCCGCATGTCTCTGGCCCACAGGACTCCGCCTTGTTCAGGACCATGTTCTCCAACCGTGTTTAATGTTATTAGTTTGTTAGGCCGTGTCTCACTAAGACACTAATCTAATCCTGCCCCCCCCCTCGCCAAGTTATTGTAAACCCTGAGTCTAAATTTCTTAGTCTGATTAAAAAAATGGTTCTAGATACAAACCTGTAACTGTGAAATCTGATATGTGTGTAGGATATTGAATTACAGGTTTTTATTGATTTTACCTATAAATTTTCCCCCTTTAAAACTCCCCCCAGTTCTGCTGACATATTTCTTTTTAGCCCACAGACCCTCAGAGTTGAAGCCAAAAGTTAAAATCTAGCTACTGGTTCCAGCTCGGTTTTGCAGTGTTGCACCTCATGCTGCTGTTACTGTCTTTTTCCCGGTGATTGTTTACGCTAAAATGTTCGCAGGCCATGTCGTATTGAGCCTCTTTCGGTGTTATCAAAGCACCAGGCTTGAAAGCACACTCATTATAATTACTTTTTTCTTGTTCTCTCAGTGCGAAGAGGAAGAGCTGTGTAGGAATCCTCAGGGTGACGGCAGTGTCCTCGTTTGTGTCACCTGGAGAGTAGGCGTGCAATTAAAGAGCGCACTCCTTTCTGGGGGGGGCCTCGGCGGGCTCCTTGGCGCGCGGAGCGCATCCGCATTCCTGACACGTGCCGCTCATTTAATAAACGACCGGATCAAACGAGAGGGGTCGGCTGTGCAGGGCATTGTGGGAAGGGGACTCTCCGCCTTGGCAGTGATGGTTAGCAGAGCTCCCCGTGGGGGTGCACGCTGAGAGCCTGTATGTGGGTCGCTTGGTCCCTCGTGTGGCCTCTTCAGGACCCCCCGCCCCCCTCCCCCCCCAGGGGCCCATTCAGCCAGCCTTTTGTCGCCTCCCCACCCCACTGTCACTGTGTTCGGCTGGTGCCTCACAGGCATCCTTGCCCCCCTGCTGATGCATTGCATTTATGTTGTGCTTCGTCCCTGGTTCCCACCCGCTCTGGTGTTCGGTGGGGGTGGGGGGTCATCCCACGGTTAAGGAGCTACACACATTTTTACCTGTGGTGGCGTTCACCTGAGCGTGACGGCATCTGCCTCACGTCGACGTGAAAGCCCTTGGTCCCCATGTTGGTTGGCAAGGCTCCGAGACGCCGTGACCCGCTGCCCAGCGTCCGCTTCCGCGTTTGACCTGACCTGTGTTCAGGTACCGCTGCCGGGACAGGAGAAGAGACTAGACCAGACGTAGCAGAGGCAGGATTTTAACGCTTAGGGGGGTCTTGTAGGTGTGAGGGAGGAATAGTCGTCTTCTTAGCTGGTCTAGCTTTAGTGAGAGTCCTCTCATTTTGCATGGTTCTTGGTATGGTTTGTCTTCTCACCTTAATTCAGAGGTGACCATATGTGATCACAGATACTTTTCCCAACTAGCTTTTTATCAGGACTGAGAGGTTTCCGCTGCTTTCTCCCTCATGTGGTTTTAACAAGGCCTTAGTGGAGAGAGTCACCGTAGTGTTGCCCTACTGTGGGGTGGTGGGGGGGCACTGAGCTTTCTTAGAGCTGTCATAGGGGAGTCAATGCTGATGGATGTCATGGAGTCACCGGGGGGTGGGGGGACCGATGGGTAGGCCCCTCCCCACAGACTCGCCGTACAGTAGAGAAGCCCCTCCCCCCACCTCTGTGGTGCTGGGAGCCCATTGTGTCCACATACTAGCGGGATCGAGGAGGGAACCTAGGCGATGGCTCAGAGCCGGGAAATGGGGCGGGAGGGGGTCATGAATGCCAAGCCGTTAGAGGCCCGCCTTGCTTCGGGGCCCACATACCACCAGCCGCTGGCAGCTTGGACCGGAGGCCTGGAGCGGTGCTGCCGTACCCGCCGGCATTAGCGCGGTTAGCGCTGCTCACCGTGGCGACGCATTGTTTCCCGTCACGCCGCACTCGAAAACATGAGTGCGCTGGCATGGGTCCCCCTCCCTCGCCTCTCTAATCTCTCACGCCGGCCTGTGGCGGCGAGCGTACTTGTTCCGTGTTTGTTTGCGGCAAATGAAAATGGCTAATCTGTCCTCCGTGCCCTCCAGCATCAAGGAGCTGGTCACGGGTAGTCGCGTTTCCTGGGAACCCCGTCTCTGCGGAGCGACGGATTTACTTAATGGCTGGGTCATCCGGATTAGGGAGCCAAGTGTTTTTGCTGCCGTTCTCAAGCCCCTCGGAAGTGAGGAAGGGTCGCCTCACAATGGCCGATTGTCCCCAGGGCCGCAGAGCCAAGGGAAGGTGCAAACGCCGTCCGACGGCGTCCCTGTGACGGATGTGCGGCTGTGCAAAATGACCAAGTTCCTTGGACGTGTAGGAAAAGGAGAACATGCTGGCAGAACAGTGTGGATTCTTCCAGCTCACAGAGCCTATACAGCAAAATGAAAAATGTAAAATGTCAGAAAAATCTGCTTACTGCTGGTGCTTCTAAGCCAGTGGCCCATTTACTCTTAAAAACAACAGCGGGGTGGAAGGTGGGTGGACCGTGCCTCTCAACCGCTGTACGGCCATCGTTTACACCGGGAAAGTGCTGACCGGGCTCTCCCATGGGCGTCGGTGCAGCCGGCCACGTAATCGTGGATCAACTTTGCCTGAGAACCGTTTCGGGCATTTTCCCGGTTTGCATACAGTGCTCAGGGTTTGACTGACGCCGGCTGTTAATCAGGGTGTGAGGCTGTTTGACGTGGGGTGTGTCGCTTCCTCTCACGCCGCTGTGTATGGCATCAGCACCTCTGCATGGTCATCGCTTTGTTTTCGGTTTCAGCCCGATTTATACGTCCTTGCAGCTTCGCCTTCCATGGGGGGGGGGGGCTTTAACCATGAGAGATCGCTCTCCTTATCCAGATTCAGGGAGGAGAGCTTGGCTTCTCTGCTGCGTGGGTCGCAATCACCTGTACGATGGACATTCAGCTTACTCACGTGCAGGGCGGGTCCCTCCAGCACCACCCTGTGTGTGGAGACGGACACCACACTGTTGTGACCACCAAGGGGAGATGGTCTTGTTGATATTCACTGCGGTTTTCACGTCCTCGCCGGTGTGGATCGCTGCCAGTGGGGAGCAGCACCGCTGTCCGTCATTCACGGGTCACGGAGACGAGCTCCTCGTGTCGGCCGTCTGGTGGGAAGTTGCAAAAACCCGCAGCGGCGATCGCGATACCGTGGCTGGGGACGCGTGACGCAGGTCGGCGTTGAAGATAAACGCGCATTCCGCAGGCGATCATGCGCTCTCCTCGGCGTTTATGTGCGTTCAGAGCTTCAGCAGACACTCCGTCGGGGTGTGGGGGCGCGGCTTGATGGGTAATATGGGAATTGAAGTGGATTGGCTGCCCCCTCTAGCGGGTCTGACGTTCCCGTAGCGACGGCGCTGTGATTGCTGTAGTAAATTAAGTAACTCCTACAGCCTTAATGTAATCTCTCCCACTCCTATAGGGAATTTAAGGCAATTCCGTTTATTTGCCGCATTTTATTAAGTTTTGGGAGCCGCTGGCAGTAGGGCATTTCTCAGGATTCATCCGACCCGCCTCCGCGTGCTATTTCTGTGTGTTTACTCCTGCAGCTGGTAAGCTCTGTGCTCCGAGAGTGTGCGTGAAATGCTGGCTTCGATAAAATTCTCGGACAAGTTCCCATTTCATTAACTTAGTCGCCTTAGTGTAGTACGATAAGCTGTATCCTTGTCATTGGCACTTTAACAGGAACCACGCGGGTGAGTCAGAGCTGTGATCTGGGGCCGCCGGCTCTGGGGCGTTTTTGGGTCATATGCAGGGGAGGGGCTACAGGGGCACTCGTGCCAGTTTAAAAGCAGATTGGCCCTAGGAGTGATCTCTCCCTGTCACTCACTGATTCAAAACCATATTATTGGCTAATGATAAGGTTGGTCCATCTGTACAAATTATGGCCCCTCTCATGTCCCCCACCTTAAAAAATCCAAGTCACCCCTGGGGTCTCTCTAAAGAGTCTTTTCTCCTCTTCTTAAATGAATGAAACCCTTTGTATGCTGGCTTCTGTGAAAATACCCCGAAGCCCTCTAGCATCACAATGGAAAATTCCTCTAAAGCTCTGTTTTTGCTTTCCAAAGATGCCAGGTTCTGTTTTTCCCCTGCGTTCGCGTCCCGCTTGGCTGCTGAAGGTCCTGGAAATGGACGGATTCGATATCAGGGGCATCTTTATTCGGCCCGGACGCAGGCCGAGCCATATCTGCGCGACAGAAGATGCACAAAAAGGTCGGAGCAACCGATCGGGCGTCCTGACCGCAAGCGTGGCCTCTTCATTGGCAGCACATGGAGACACACTTTAAATAAGCACAAATGGCAGGACGCACGTGATAATAATTACGGTCTGCTTCCATTTGATTTATCCCCCCGTTGCCTCTTATTAGTGCCCCGTATCCCGGCTGCTGCTGAACCAGCCGGTCTGCGGCCCAGATCAGACATTGCGTGGATGAAGCCCAAGGCGTACTTCTGTGGACTGACTTTTGGGAAGAACACATGAGTAGATGCGTGCCTGACTATTTAACGGTCTAGTTCTACAGCAGATGGCCTTGACCTGCTTTGCAGACATGTCAGACCGTGTGGGAGGTGTGATACCAGCCCAAACGGGGGCGAGGTACTGTCCGGCCTGGGCTTGCTACATTCTTGCTTCTGGTTTTCAGCGTGGTGGGGGGTGGGGGGTCGGTCGGTGGGTGGTTGGAGGCGTCTATGAAATTGCCGTGATTGTTTAAAGGAGCTGGGTTTGAATGAGTGCGGGGTGGGGGGTATCTCCATCGTGACTGTGCCATCAGACACTCCTCGCCGAGCTAATGAGTAACGGATCCGGGGATCTGTGTCAGCATATGCTGCCTAATCTAATCCCCTCCACGGCGCCTTGGGAGAAGTCCCAGGCGCCCCTGCGGCTGTGGGCGTGTCCCTCCCTCCGCAGCCCTCGCACAGAGTGGGCGGCCTCATGGCATGGTGGGGCGGGGCCGGTCTGGGAGCCTCAGGCTGCGGCACCCATCCTGAGAGGGATAGCAGAACTGAGGTTCCGGGAAACGTTCTGTGAATGTTCGCATGAGGACCGTGGAGGTTTCTCATGGCTGTAGCAGGTGAGCTGTTCTCCTGGGAGAACTGTATCTGTGTCACGTCGAGCAAGGAGAGCTCCGATTGGTGGAGGGATAGCAAATAGCGGGGCTCTGTCTGTGGACGTGAGGAAAAAAAACAAAATAGGGAAGTGTGAGAGATTCAGCGTTCCCGTTTGTGGTGGGGTTTCTGTCAGGGGATTCGCGGTGTCAGCCGATGCCTGATTCTCTGGCCTGCCCTTGGAAAATTCATACCTTTTCAGGAATAGCTAAAGGTAGAATATTGCTGCAAAGGTATTTTGATTATAGAAACCTTATGGCGTCTTTTTCCATGCTACTTTGACAGTGAGATGAGATTCGAGGTCATAAAATCTAAACTGGGGTCTTACATAGATTATCACACATTACCACAGAAATGCAGTACACAAGCAGTGCCCTACAGAAATCAAGAATCTTATAACTTCTTCGGTTATATGGTCTCTCTCATGGGGGTTTTCTGTCATATTCTGCTGACACGCTTTACTGCTCGATGGCATTTTGGGTGGATTTTAAGATTTAAAAATCCCCCAAGGAAATGTCTGCTCCCTGTTTACGTTCTGGTTCTGATGTCAACAGTCGACAAGGCTGTAGTGGTCAGAGGCGCCATGAAATCTATTGTCGTGACACCTTGGCTCTCGCCGGAGCGTCAGTCCCTGTGTTTGTCTTGATACCGGCCTTTCGCGGTAGGGTTTTCATGAAGAAGTGGCCCTAGATGGGGTCAGCAAGATGGAAAAGTCCTGTTTGCTCAGCATCCAGTGTACAATGCGCAGTTGCTTACTCTGGGGACTGTGAATGGTGTCCCACCAGAGGATTCTCCAGCAGGACCTACATGCAAAACTAACACCAGCTCATAACCTGGTTTGTAGGACCGGCATGAGGAAGGTGCATGTTTGACTTTGCATGTTGGAAGTGCCATTATTGCATGCATTGCATTACTGTGGTCCTTCGCAATGGTTAGTATTTTACGCCCCATCTTAGTAGCCCTGGGCCTGTGAGAGAATCCAAGACATTGGCTGAATGCCCTCATGGGCGTATGAACAGCTCAGTTCAAGCCCCGCTGCTCAGATGGGTAGAACTGAAACTGTAATGATATATAACAGGTCTCATTTCATGCTGCCAAAGTATTTTACCTTTGCACCTCTAATTAGACTGTGAGAGCCAAGGTGATGGGTTAATAATAAAAAAAAAAAACAAACCTGAGCTAATTAGCCTGTGAAACTTCTGCCTGCAGATGTTTTTTAACCACGCGTGACAATAACCTGCAGCTCCCCATGGGAACCCTAGGTGGTCAGTGTGTTGGGCTGTCGAACTGTGTTTTCAGAGGAACCGGTTCACTGATCATCATTAAGCTTGGTACCACAAAAACCAGCGCCGATGCCACTTTAATGGGCTGTCAGCAGATGGAGTGAGATCTCTCCACGGCTCAGCCACCCAGGAGAAGATCTAAGATCACCTGAAGGAGAAATGCAAAAGAAGGGTTCACACTGTGGCTCGTCGGAGAGGAGTCTTGTTATGATGGAGTCTAGCGGGAGCGAGACTTTCGTGCCCTGGGAGTTGAATGCTGAATCATTAGCCTCTTTTAGAGCAGGCATTTTAGCTGAACCAAGCTTCTATTTTTGTTTCGTTTCAGTACCTGAATTAGCTTATCGACCTACATCTGCATTTGCTCACCTTTTGTTTATAAAGTGGGTGCTTCTCTCGAGTGGCTTGAGCCTCAGTGAATATAAGTGTTAAACATAGAGCATCATCAGAGCCGCACGGTCGGTAAGGACAGGAGGATTTGTGCCACGTTGTGACCTGTGTGAAAAGCTTCTCATAAAACACTGTGTCCTGCCCTTGAAGCCCAGGCCCATAAAGCTACATATAATACAGGCAACAGGCAAATCTGAAGCTGTGCCTACATGGCATAGCAGAGAGAGTAAAGAGAGCTGCCTCATGGATGTGATCAGGTTTGCAGCGCAGAAGATAACTCCATGCAGAGTTTGAAGGACTCTCCTCTGTCACAACCCGGAATCGGTATCAGTAGCTAGATGATGGCGTCGCTATCGAAAGCCGGCTCTCAGCACGCTCACTCTGCTACTCTGAGTCATGCACAAAGCCGCTGCGGTGTCGAAACACTAAGCGAGCTGGCTTCCCTCGTAAACTCTGCCCAAACCGAACCCAAAAATGTCTTTGCGTTATGCATGTAAAGATCTGTACCTCAGAGTTAATGAATTTTCCTTAAGGGAAAAAATTTGTATGAATTCAGAGCCAAGCGAGGAAGACATGAGCGGCCGTTTTTTTCCAAGGTCTCTGTCTCAGCCATGGTAAGTCTGTTAGTCGTGGCTGAATGAGGCCTTTGGTTTGTCAGGTCAGCGCTGTGCACCAATAGTTAACACAACACATGGAGACCAAACTCCATGCTGTACACAATGAGACCTTTAATGAGCTCCCAGACCTCCTGGAGTTAGGCTAATCTCCCAGGATGCCAACTCTCGCACTGGTTGCATCTCTCTCTCTCTCTCTCTCTCTCTCTCTCTCTCTCTCTCTCTCTCTCTCTCTCTCTCTCTCTCTCTCTCTCACAAACACACTCTGCTTGTTTGTCTATCCCGTTTTGTAGATAATTCGCACATTCCAGATGCTTGAAATGACTTCTGATCTAATTAGTATATATAAAATATTCTGAGGTCTTTGAAGCGGTTCTGTGTACACATGCGTGTATCATACGTCTTCCATAGACTCCTGTAGCTTTGCTTTAGCTTGTGACAGATGGACGGGGCCTCAAGCGAGCGGCACGCGGGACGCTCAACCGCAGTAGCAGCGTTACCCCTAATCAGCCAAGTGGCCAAGCGTTCAGATCCCACCTCCGACGTGTTCAGAACAGCGGTAGCTGCGTGAGAAACCTGGCTTCATCCCAGTTTTGAGGAAGAAGGAAACGGGCCTCGGCTGGCTCTGCCGAAGAATCTGGCTTCAGTTTTCAGTTTTCAAGACGAAGGCATCTGACTTTGTTCCCACGGAGACGGCAGTTGGGTGTTTTAAGAGACCGTTCTGATTGGACGGTGGGCCTATGCTCAAAGGATCCGTCACTTGGTTCAGTCATATGCAGCCCGGGCACTGTGGGCCCCTTCCTGGTGGCTTATGGGTATATTTTGTCTGATAGCAGTGTGCTCCCCTGGGTTTCCTCAAGCTACAGGCCTCTGTTTGCCTGGCGTTGCCTTCCCCAGCCATACTCTGTTTAGTGGATGGATAGTTTCCTTATCTGTCACCCCCTCCAGGGTGCTCCTATACACTTTGGTGCTCTGCAGCAAGGTGACGCCACAGGCTTTGGCTTTTTTGTTCTGCCCCTCAACCCCAGAGAGCCCTCAGCCTCAGTAAGTGCCTCTGCCGCCATGAGCGGAGCGGGCAGGCGAAGGCTAGGGAGCGGCTGCACGGGGGGAGGGGGACTTGGCGGAGATAAATTGAGAGGAACCTTGGGTGTATTTTTTTTTATTTTTTTTATTTGCAATTCAGCTTCTGGAGCCTCTTGCGGAGGCTTGTGCATCCCTGAGGGCCATGTCAGCGGTGAGGGTGCGTCCGCATCTCGGGCTGCTGTGCTCCCGCTCGTCTGCGTTAGTGCCGTTTTACGCATGGCCTGCCAGCACCTTCCGTCCTTTTGGGACCTCCTTCGGCAGGAGGATCTCAAGGACTGGTAGCTGAATTATACATCATAGGACATTTAAAGTGCTGCATCTCAGAGTCGAGTTTGTTTTTCTTGAGATGAGAGGATTTCGCTCACTTTGTTTACTTCAGGACCATCTCAGAGCTTGTACGGGTGGTTCAGTTGCTTCTTTTTAGTCACGGGGTGGCCTCGCACTTGATACGAGCTTTTCATTAGTGACTCGAGTGACAGAACGCTGAGGGGGGTCAGGCTCAGATGTGAGGGACCATACCTAATGCTTCTGGACAACACCATGTACCAGGCAGCGTGAGCCTAAATCCGTCGGCTTTCATGTCCGTATCCTGTTAAAGCAGCATCCCGTCTTCATGCTGCCGGAAAAGGTTGTTGGAGTGCCATTTGAAATTAAAATGGATCTCTGTGCATTTATCCAGCGCTTCTAGAGGGAGAGAAGTGCTCAGTCTGCACTTCACTTTGCCATGCGCTGATTTAATAAGACACGCCACTGCGTACACCGGGCTTGTCTAACCGGCTCCGCCGGGGGACTGTGTGCGGCATAGTCGACCACACACTCGGGCTCCCCAGTCGACTGCTTCAGCTCTCTTATTAAAGCACGACACTGGAATCTTCTCGCGGGGAGTCAGGAAGGGCTCAAAGAATTGTCCAGTCTTCACGGTCGAGTGTATGAATTGCAAGAGTGCCGGTGTTTACCTACTGGCGGCCTCCTCGCCGACAGACACAAAGACGCGACGTCTCCCCTGATGAATTTTTCACAATGGCAGACGGAACCTGGAACAGTAACCCTGGTAACGGCAGAAATCCGGGGGAATCTATTGTGGCTTTTCCAGTTCTGCAAAGAATGTGGTATGCCTGCTAAGGAAACCGAGCATCAACTGTTGGAAAAGTATCATTTCTAAAAGTAAAAGGTGGCTCGTCGTCTAAGTACTACCGCAAACCGTTCTCCTTTTGGAGACTTCCCCTTAGTGTGGGTCAGCATGGTGCATCTCAGTAGCACGTCCATTGTCTTAGCCGTCGCTTAGAGGGAGTGTAGTTACACAGGGACACCACGTGTGTCGCTGCTGAGCCTTGTGGGATCTGCGTGACAGCGGTCCACATGCCCGACCCTCGGCTGTCTCCTTTGTGAGAACAGGAGGCGGTCCGACAGGAAATTTTGGGTATGGATGTGTTCGGAAATGACAATAGTAATAGCACAGACATGGGAGTGATGCAAGCAGGGTGCTGTCTGATTGCTTCTGCGAGTCAAGTCGACTCACTGCATGCTGCTTGAGCTGCGAAGCAGCCTGCTGTCAAGGAGCTCTTAGTAACATTTGGATTCTGCTGTTGAATTTAGATCTGCCGGGTTCTCGGTTCGCAGAGTCATCTCAACACACCTGGTATTGCGGGAGCTTAGGGACGTGTAAGCATGAGACCAGCTGGCTGGGGGCTCAAATGCAAACCATGGCACCCATGAGCAAAGAACCCAAGGTGTTCGTGTGCAGATCGGAGCACCTGCCACACGGAAACAGGTGGCATGATACTCTTATGACCTTGGATGGATGGTTGAATGCTGAAGGGTGCGAATACTGTTGGATCCGCCTGACTTGGATGGAAGCAGCTGTGAGGGTAGAGACTCGATAGGCCTGGAAGGAACATGGTTTCACTGGCGTGTTCTGGGTGACGAAGCACCAGATCATTACACCCTGAGGTCGTGATACATGGTAATGACATGATTAACACCCCTCGAAAACCAGTCTGTACTGGTAGACTGACAGAGCTGAGTGAACATCGAGAGAGAATTAGCAAAAGGTCTTCCTAGTGTTAGGAGTCAGAGGAGATTCTAAGGAAATGAGACTTGGGCTGTTACTTGTGTAGAATCCGGCTCTTACAGGGGCTGTGACACTGTCAGCTGGTAAAGTACCCTCTGTTCCAACACATGCGCCCCCACCCTCCCCTACTTTATCCCCTCGCTTCTGGTTGGTTGCTGGCTGTGGGGCGCGGGGAGGGTTACATGGTTTTAATAGTCATACATATGCAAACATTATAATCGCTGACTCGTGAATATGTATTAGCCCACTGTATGGCGCATGGCTCATTACACTAGTGATTAACACACCTCACTCTTAATTGTTCTATAGAGAGAAAGAAAAGAGCGGTAATGTATAGACTTAGACGCTTTTTTCAGTACTCTATGCACTTGGGGTTTAGTCTAAATATGACAAACTGTCTTTAAAGCTTTTATTCCTGTCAGCCTGATAATTCATCTGAGAATAATCCTTTCCAAACATGTTAGATAAATCTTCACCCAGGAGTCGTCTTGTCGATGATCTTTAAGTGGAGATGATTGCAGTTCGGCATTGTGTGTGTGTGTGGCTCTCAGCCACGGATGTATCGTCTGGACCCGGTCGCTTTGTGGGAGGTCCATCCCGCCAGTCCTCTTCTCGCCGTCCCCGACGAGCCTCTGCTTAGACACACAGACATGCAAGCCGTGCATTTAAATTCTGAGCAGAACTAGGACATTCCTCCAGGGCCACTCTGCTCCGGGTTGTCCGCAGACGGCAGAATAACGAGGTGGCGAGGAGGAATTCCAAGGTGTTCAGCAGAGCCGTTTTTCCTGCCTCTTCCCGGCGTTGGACTGGGAGAAGCGAGGGAGCCGCCGGGGCTGCTTCTCCCTGAGAAGATCACAGCCAAAGCAGCTGTGATCCCTGTGCTTGCAGCCGTCCAGGAGGCGCCATGAACAAAGGGGTGCTTTAATATGGAAATGTCTCCGCTGTGTTACCGGTACCGTTTACGTGTCTGTGCTAATGACCCATCTGCTCTGCAGGTACTTCACCATGACAGGTCAGCCGTACTGCGACGTGTGAGCGGATGGGGTCACACACGTGACACGGTGGGCCGGTTTATCGTCTCTTTATCGCTGTCAAACGTTGCCTGTCGATGTTCGATGGGTGCTTCCCAGAGGAAATGGATGGATGGGGTAATGGAGTGGCCAAAAGCTAGCCTGATTCAATCGCAGCAGAGATCGGTAGAAGTTCCTTGTTAGTCTCTGTTGTGATAGGATCAGGCTTTCTTGCTAGTCTGAATTAATCACAGCAGAGATTAGCAGAACTTCCATGCTAGCCTGGTCCAATCACAGCAGAGATTTGAGGAACGTCCTTGCTAGCCTGATCCAATCACAGCAGAGATTAGC
>JAODKE010000043.1:7069701-7090702 GCA_026779605.1 Mormyrus hasselquistii
TTCAGTTCACTGTCTCCAATGGTGATTGTTTTTTGCTGCTTCTTAAACAAGAGTAGAATTACGTGCACGTTTCGTACCTCATTTTGGGGGTGCTTGGCAGAGCCTCCGCCATGGCTCTGCCAAGTAAGGATAGATATCTCCACCGGTGGAGCGTTGGGGCCTCCACCAGCTCCTCCAAGTAAGGATATATAGCTCCTGCAGGAGCCGTGTGGTGCCCTCCTGGGGGTGTAGCTGATCCGCACGGCGGATCAAGTTGCCTCTGGGGGCGGAATGATGGGTTTATATAGCATGGCATGAGCAGCGCCCCCTGGTGGCGGTGGCGTAATGAGTTTATATAGGGTTTAATTAATATTTAATTAGTGTTTAATTAGCTTTTCCTCTAATAAAAATAAAAAGAATAAATAAAAATAAAAATAAATAAAAATAAATAAAAGATATATTCTCTCTCTCTTTCTCTCTTTCTTTCTTTCTCTCTCTCTTTCTCTCTCTCTCCTGTTTTGAATTATTCTGTATAAATGATGCAGGAACGTATCACAACACACCCATGTAAAGCACCTTGGGGTGACTGCTGTGAAAGGTGCTATATAAAAATAAATTGAATTGATTTGAATGTAAATGTTCCCAGCTCTAACAGACCCCATTTGAACCAAAGCCAGGATTCATAGTGCAATCACAGTGAGGAAGGCGAAAGACTGACCTTTAACCTTGGTGTTAAGGAGCGAGGGACTAATCTCAGGAAGAGGTTGATTCCCTGGACAGAGCTGCGTCCCTCCCCAGCAGCATCATGGATTTGATCTCCACCCACTCCTTCATACAGTATGAGTACATCGGGGGGGGGGGGGGCTGCTCAGACGAGGCGAGTGTCAATATTACACACTGATGTCACCATGGTGGTGACTTCACCCTGGGGTTTGTTTCCATGGCAACACTGGAGGGCACAGATGGACATGTGTGGGGTTCTCAGGGAACAGGGTGCCCCCTCCATAGGCCGGCGGTTCCCACAGACTGTCAGGGAAGATTGCTTGAGCTTCCCCGTGCCTCCTAATTGTCTTTGACGAAGGCCATATTGTCACGTGTGCTGTATTTCGAACAGCAGTGATGGAGATAATGTGGCCTCATAAAGAAACTCATTTCTGTTTCATGTTCAAAGTTGAAACTGTTTCCAGCAGAAATCAGGAAAACTTCCAAAGGAGGGTCTCTCTGGTGAATTTCAAACAATAAGGTTTCCTCTGTAATTAGACGGCTGCGAGTAAGATGATCTGAGCTTCTGCGGTCCTCGCCGTTGTTGTTTTTGTTGTTGTGTGAGATGAAATTCCCTAATGGGCTGTGTTTCAGCTAAGGCCTCCATATTGGAACAGGCAGGCCTGCTTTTCTGCGATCACGACTCTCCGTGAAAAGGCTCATTTATATTTCAATTGAGGAGCCCTAAAATTAGGGCAGCCGCATCAATTCTTAAAATTCCCCATTCCATCTGGAATTCTCCCACTGGGCCCCCACCCTTCCCCATTATCTGTCACTGGCTAACCTGTGCTCACCCACCCCCTACGGTGCCTCACACTGCCCCCTGCAGGGCGCCACGTCAATCCCCGCAGCACACAAATCGTTACACACCAGCTAATCCTGTTTCACAAATCCACGTAGCCCCGGTCCCTCCGCGAAAATCCCATTTCTCCATCTGTTTAGCAGCCAAAGGCCTTCACAGCAAAGCTCTGTTTGTTCTTTTTAAGTAGGTCTGGGTGATTATTGCTCATTCCAAGCGTCTTGAGTGTTGCTCCTGGGTGTGGTGGCTCCCGCACATATATGGGATGTAGGTCGTCCTTATTTACTGACAGACATTCTTCTAATTAATTCTCCATTTATTTTGTTTGTTCCGAAAACAGAGATAATTTAGGATCTCCCGGGGAATGAGAGACTCTTACTGTTGCCAGCCTATGAAAGCTGCCTGTGTAGATGTCTGCGTGTGTGTGTCTGCGTGTGTGTGTCTGCGTGTGTGTGCGCGCGCGGGTCATAGTGGGATGAGGAGCGGATTAAGGAGGCGTCTTGTCGGCACACAAGTGTGCCCGTGCGTCTGTGTTAATGGGATTTTCTGTGCTAGTTAGAGAGCCGTCTGCAGCCAGGCCGCTCTATGGAAGCTGCTCTTGGTGTACAGATCCCTGCCTCCCCCCCCCTACCCCCAAGCCTGTTATCTGGCACATCCTTATTTCACTCCCAGAGAACAGAGACACTCAGCCCACCCCGCGTCCGCCTGCCGAGGCCCGATTTCCAGGCTCCCCCTTTCCGTGGCAGCCGCTCAATTTGCATCACAGACGGAAAAGTGACTTAAGATGTCAGCCGCCCAAATCATACACCTCCACCCCGTTAGGTACATGGAAGATAATCAACAGAAAGTCCATCCTCCAAGGTGCAACAGTAACTCCCATTTCAGGCAGCAGCTCTGCTCCTCCATTGCCGTGTGACGCCAATGGCCGGCCATTAAATGGCATGAGGGCAGTTCAAAGGTCAGGTGAAGCATTCTGGGTACTTTAGCCTGCCACGCCACGTCCGTAAAGACCAATTAAAATGCCCACTGGGGCTTTTCATGAAGTGTTAAAGTGCAGGCGGGATCAGAGGGGGCTATGCTCTGAGTCTGTCCAAAATGCCAAGTGGGAAGCTTTAACTGTGTGGGTACAAAGGCGTTTGCCTGTCCGCTCTGTACGGCGGCGGGTATTTTGGGAGCTGAAATCTTGATAAGAATAATGTCTAGTAAAGGCAGAATGTTTGCGAGGAACTGGCGAGTTCTGAAAAACAGCGTTACGTAACGCGGCGCAGGAGGATGGACGCTCACGCTACTGCTCTGACCTTCTTCATGGCTGTTTGAAGATTCCCGTGATCAGTCACAAGGAGGCAGCAGACCTGGGGCCTGCAGCATATAGCGGTGTGGCAGAAGCAAAGCTATTGACAGAAAGACTAGCAAAAGACAGGACAAAACCAGTACTGAAGATTACCTACCTACATGAAGGACTGGGCTGGAATTAGATATCCGCTCTAGAGTTTGGGGCCCCCACGAGCAGGGGAATACGGTCCCCCAGGATAACTTACCGGCCCACACAGCCCTCGGCCCACCGGGAGAATGCCCGGAATGCCAGATGGCCAGTCCAGTCTTGCCTACATGCGTATAACTTACATAAACATATCTGCTGGTTTAAAAACCAAATATATCTCTCATTTGTATCCTCCTTGAAAGCTGGTCATAGCTCACCCCAGTGAAATATTACAATAATTGCATATGTAAAACATATCATTTAAGTCTGAAAAGTACATAAGCATGTTGATTTCTTAAATGTAGGGACCATGTCTTTGGCTCCATTATTAAATGTAATCATATCATTGTTATTGGAATTAAACCATTATTAAATTGAATTCTTCCAAATGGTATTAAAATCAGCTCATTCAAAGTATTTATTTTGAATGGGAAGCCATAAAAATCTACATAATGTATTTAAGGAGCATTTTTGCCTTAAAATTCTTCTTGTCCATTTGCTTCTTGGCACATAAAATCAGAAAACTGCTCGTTCCAAAGTGGGCTTTTCACGGGCAGCTTCATGTTTTATTCATAGCGTCGCTGAGGTAATTTCATTCATTTCTTTGATTTTACCAGCAGTTCTGCTTGATCTTTCTTGGTGGACAGATTGTTGGCTCCTCTCCAGGGAATTCTGACCCAGACTGGCAGCCTTGCTGTCTATTGGACTGACACCCCCACTCCATCCCCTCAATGGGACCTCCCCCCAGACCTGGAGGCAGGTGACCCAGCATGCACCTCTCTCACGTGCCCGTACTTTCGGATGTGTGGGTGTGACCGTGCGCGCACAAAGGTGGCTATTAAAGGAAACTATGAGCTCATACCTGCGGATTCCAGAGCCAGGAGGCAATTACTGTTTTACCTTTGAGCGTAGAATTGCTTCATGTTATATCTGGTTGACCGATCAGGCAAATCTGCAAATTACTTTGCATTGTGTTTGAGATGAAAGTTTCTGTTGTAATTGTTCAAGTTTAGAAAATCTGTCTCCCCAGACACACCCATAATTTTTCTTCTCCTAAATACCATGAGCATGTGTGAGATTAGCTGGGGTTGATCGGCCCGGATTGCCCGCATATTCAGAACACCATCCAACCAGAAGGGCAGCTTGGGGGCGTATGTGACAAATAGTGACCCTGTGTTACCATCGCGTCCACTGACGCATCCACAGCATCGTGTAAAAGACCAAAAGTGAGATGCGAGCAGGAGCTCGGTGGGGATGGGGGAGGAAACAGGGGCGGTGGGCCTGGTCCCCTGGAGTCTGTGACTCTTTCATCGATTATAGATAAGTGGGTCGCAGCTGTGAGTGTGGATGACGCCACGTTCATCTCATCATCTGTTATGCCTCGAACATCCCGATAACCCTTCTTCAAGCTGACCGGTGGGTGTGGGAGAAGACGCTGCTTTCATTCCGCTCACATTAAACCCCCACTTCCAAGCGCAAGGACACAAACACGTAACGGCCATTCCGCCGCTAAACGTTATGACCACAATACGTTACAGCAAGGGCCTAGGAGAGAGTTAGAAAGTCAAGAGGGGGGAGGGCCGAATGAATCCAAGTTAAATATTGTAGAGGTATACATCCCCCCCCCAACCCCCCTGGTTCCAGCGTGCTTGCGTTATGGCTATCTCACGGTCACATGACCAGAAGAAACGCTGTAGGTTAGGTACAAGCACAAGTCGAGGTGTCTCAGACAGGACGGCTCATCCAGATTTCACCGACATCTATCCTGGCATCACTCACGTAATTTTAGTGGCTTTTTATAGGGGCCATTGTTATATAAAACCAAAGGGAAGTGGGTAAAATGGGCACCATTCTGGTGGCCCTGTTCCTAGATCCAAAACGATGCAGCACCCATGCCAGAGCCGAACATGCCTGACAGACGTGCGGCTGATGGCTGGTTCGTAATGATGTACAGACCTTTGACCTTTGGCCGAGAGAGAATAAACATCACATTTGTCGCTGCGATCGAATCGTAACATGCTGTGTGCCATCTGTGAGCAATAAGCAAGAGCGTGTTCCAATGGTTAATAAAGGATGTCGACGTGAAATGTGGCCATTGGCAGGGCAGCCCGTCTTCTGCGCCGCTTTATGCTAAATGGGTGGAGCGAGATTTGCCTCAACGTGTGATTAAGTGACGATAAACACTGATCAAAGGACGGGTTTTTGCCATGACATTAGCTGTTGCATGGCATCAGCATCACAAAATACCATAGAGTATTTGTTTACAGACCGTTACAGGCCGCTTGCACAACGCTCTGTGTTGTTTCTCTGATAGCAAAATCACACAAGGGTCAGGCAGAGTTTTTCCTTTGCGGATGCACATGATTCTACTTCAGGAGGTTGTTTCAGAAATAATCCCAGCATCTGCTTTACGAGGAAGCATTAATTGACTCTGGTTTCCTGTGTCCTAGTTTCTCCAGCATATAAGCTCTTAAAATGTCCTTATTTTTTCCCTGTAAATGCATTATTTGTGCATGTATCCAGTGAACTGAGTTATTGCTAATATAATCCTTTAAATACTGTCATATTGCATTAGTCTTCAATATACATGGATTGCCCATTAATACTGTTTGACAATCCAATGATAATAATGTACAGTTATAAGATTTCCCTAACCTTATAAGAATTTAGGCAGTTCTAATCTATCTATGTGCAATAAATGCATTTATTCTATTCTTTTACAGCCAGTCTGACTTAAAACCAATAAGATGTCTTTACACTAAACAATTTCTACTGTAATTTCACACAGTATGGGTGACCTTCGTGTTGGAGGTCCATCATTTACCAGAATATCTTTCACCTTTGATGGGCTTTGATGTCTGTTCTGGGATACTTCCTTAAAATAAGGCTTAGAACTGGCAAAAGCGAGTTTTACCTCTGAAGTGTCCAGCTGTGGGGCTGAATTATAGTAAGGTTGGGTCCAGATGGTCAGGAATTATTCTAATGTTGTCCCAATTAGTATATGTCACAGTTAATATGATCACCTTAGAGAATCCTGTGAAGTGATTATCTTAATGACCTGGGGAAGCCTGAAATAAGGACTGAAAGGCGCAGAGGTGGTGGAGGTGGCCTGGTGCATATTTAGAACAGGAAATGGAGAACCACCAAGGAAAATGTTACATCAGAATGTTATTGTTTAGGGATTCAAATAGAAACCCTGTCAGAAATGGCACCGGCTCCAGGGGTCTGTGAGGTGATAAAGTGCAGACAGGCTTCAGCACAAAATATAACATGCCAGATGCGCACCCTATTATTTCCACTAAGGAAAAACCAACAGGCAACTTCATTACAGTAAACAAAATAAACTGAATAAAGGTCCATAGTGGAACAGCTGAAACAGGACAAACCCACGGCGAGAGCCCCCCAGGGGTAAGGACGCCATATTGAGTTCAGCATTGAGTTAAGTTGGAATTCATACAAGACTATCCATTACAACCCCAAAAACTAAGCACACAGGCCTAGGATGTGCAAGACATCATGGGAGATAATTACCTTTCAGAACTAGTCAATTCACTTAGAAAGTATTTTCGGCACAACCCGAAAGTTTGAGTCCTGACAAAAGTAAGGTACTAAAATGGACAACAGGTCTTGTGAGAAGCATTGGATGTTTCCATTTTAGCATTTCATCTGGATAATGTTTGCAATGGCAGTGAGTTCGGACCAGACTGCTGCTTTGGCTGACTTCGTAACATCATGCTGAGAGGTGCAGCGGAACGAGACCCAAGCTGCAAGGTCGCAGGCCGCTCCTCTCATTAGCAGGTGGATCTCTTGTGTGGCATGGCCGCATGCTCTTCTCACTCCCAGCACCTTGAAGGGCACAACCTTGCAGACATTTCTTTTGGCAAGGCACCTTCTCTGCTCACCTCACACTTATTTTGTTAAACTCCATTTGAAATCTGTCAGTCCCTCCCTTTCAGATTTGGACATACCTCCTATTGGAGTTGTCATATTCCCCTTTGAATATATCATATTTCCCAAACTCCCCTTGGGATTCATCATTCCATCCTTTCAATTTGTTACACTCCTCTTTGAATTCATTATACCTCCGTTTGGATTCATTTTATTCCATTTGCTTTTGTCAAACTCCCCTTTGAATTATTTTTTATTCATCATACTCCCCTTAGAATTTACCATACTCCCCTTTGGATTCATTATTCTCCCCTTGGAATTTACCATGCTTCCAATTGGGTTCATAATACTCCCTTTGGAATGTACCATATTGCTCTTTGGATTCATTATACTCCCCTAAGAATACGCCATACTCTCCTTTGGATTCATTATACTCCCTTTGGAATGTACCATACTCCCCTTTGAATTAATCATATTCCCTTTGGAATTTATCATACTCCCCTTCAGATTCATTATACTCTCCTTGGAATTTACCATACTCCCCTTTGGATTCATTATATTCCCCTTGAAATGTACCACACTCTCCTTCTAATTAATCATACTCCCTTTGGAATTTACCATACTCCCCTTCGGATTCATTATACTCCCCTTGGAATGTACCATACTCCCCTTTGGATTCATTATACTCCCTTTGGAATTTACCATACTCCCCTTTGAATTCATCACACTCCCTTTGGAATTTACCATACGCCCCTTCTGATTCATTATACTCCCCTTGGAATTTACCATACTCCCCTTTTGATTCAATATACTCCCCTTGGAATGAACCATACTCCAATTTTGGATTCATTATATTTCCCTTGAAATGTACCATACTCCCCTTAGGAGTCATCATTCTTCCCTTAGAATTCATCGTGCACTCCCTCATCATTCTCCCATTTGAATTCATCACACCTCAATCAATTTGAATTTGAACATTTTATCATTTCCCATTTGAATTTATTAACACCCCATGTGAATTCATCATACTTCCCTTTGGGCTCATCATTCTCCCATTTGACTGTGTCAGACTCCCCTTTGAATTCATCATCCCTCCCTTTGGATTCATCATGCTCCCCTTCGGATTTGTCATAATCCTCATCACATTTGCTGTGCTCCCCAGTGGGATTTCATGGACTTCCATTTCACTCACATTCTGCTCAGAATCTTGTTTTGCTGTTATTTTTATGTCGTCATGCTTTCCTTGGACACATTGCGCTGTTCCTCGCATATTTTGATAGCAATATCAAACTCACACTTGGGCCTCTTGCATATATTAACCTTTCAGTTGTGGGTGGTGACATTACGATTAAGATGTGCAAGTGGGTGCTTGATTGTGGCATTAGGGCAAAAACAAGATTGTGACCAAAATTAACTGTCTTCATAGTCTTCTATAGTTACTGAAAAAAGCAGACATGCTCACCATCAGCGTGAACACAACCTTTGCTGGTAGTTAGCGGACACGCACTAGGGCAAGTGCAACAGAGCGGGCTGATTGTTACTTCAGTCTATAATTTATATTGTCACTTGTCAGATGGAGCGAAAGTATGACTCATCATTAAAGGGTAGGCTAGCGACTAGCAACCCATACAGTCTAAATCTCAGCTACACATTGATAACTGTTATTTAGTCCTACTGCTTTTAATTTGAAATAGAACAACATACATTTACATAGTTGGAAAAAAAGTGTATTGAATGGTTTTAGGCAATTTTCTTGTGTGACAAACACAATGGTATCATAATGAGCCACACAGTAATGTTAATCAGTTTGTGTAACAATTAATCAACCACACTGCTTATTATCTGACAGAGAAATTTGCTCTGCAACATAAATGTCACATCAATGAGATGATTTTATTAACATGCTGTCCTTTTTAAATTAAACACGAGTTACCATGCACCACAAAAAGAAAAGGCAGAAAGGCTTTGTTTGTGATTAGCACCTGCACTGGTGACAGACTTTGTGTTGGTTTCCTGTGCGACAGTGCGAGTCGTGGTGAGAGCTGCTGTTAGTGCCTACACCTAACCTGGTGGAAACAAAACCCTGAGCGAGAAAACAATTATGGAAAAGACTCAAAATCCAATCTCAAAAAGCCTGTGAGTGACAGTGTGCATTTAATGATGCTGTTCAGTCCTTTATTGCTCAGTGTGTTGCAGAGTGCATTGACACCATAAGCAGTGGACTGAGGGGTGGGCACCAGCTCAGGGTCACATGGTCTTACAGGTTCCTCAGTTTGACTGGAAAAGTCCCAGGGTGACACAGAGGCGCTCATGACTAAGTGTCCCTGCGGTCTCACCAGGAACAGAGACTTTTCCCAAGACCGACCAGACACTGCCGTTAGATCGCATGACACCCCAGAGGAAGGTTCCACGTGGTGTCCAATGTTCTTTTCAACCAGTGAGAATGTAACTACCATTTTTCGTAGTTAAATTCCCAGCTGGAAAATTGAATTAAACCCCTCATTCTATTGCCTTTGTATACAAAAGAACATGCGTAGAACATCCTTGCTATTCTCGATTCGAAGACCATGTTGCATTTAGATGAGAGAGAAAGGGAAGCTGAACACCTCTTCTGAGAAGATCCAATGTCTAATGGTCCTCGAGTCACCTGGGCAGCCACACTGGAGGCCTTTTTATAACCGTTTTTGGTGCTGGCAAGTGTTCCTGGCTGATGTTCTCCTATGTCTTCTGGTCCATTAGGCTGTTGAAGGGGTCGGTCACAGAGACCCCCAGTTTGATGAGCGGCAGTGACCCGTATGTGAGCCCTGCATGACGGCCCCTATGGAGACTGGCAGCACAGACGTACGGCCTGTCAGGGGCAGACCACATGGGAGGTGGACTTGCAGTTCTGGGTATCTGACAGGAAGGTGTGTTTCTCTCTATCTCAGCCGGGCAAGCATGATTGGACATGTTGACACTGTCCAAAATCAGGACTGTACCGAAGACTGTGCCTCTAATGGCTCTCGTGCTAATGTGGGCTTTATGCAGGGCATGACAAATCGTTACTTAGCAAATATCACTGTTGTATATGCACCGGGTTATACTGAAACAAACAAAACGTTTTGGTTCAACAAGTAAATAAAATCACCTATGTGAGACAGAGAAAATACTGAAAGACAGAACGCCAAGACTGTATCAGCAGGGTGTACTACTTTAACTGTCAGGGGCGTTTTTTTGTGATCTTTGATTTTTCTGACTCATTTCCACATCATCTGATAAAGCTTCTGATGGAGAAAAAAAATCTGCTGAAAATCTCCAGACCGATCATTATCAAACCATCTGTTATTGTAGGAAACAAAAAAAACCCCAATGCACTACAATCAAGTTCATGTTGGTTTCCTAGCAAACAGGACCGACATGCATCAGATAGCTTTCTCCTGGTTATCTCAGGCCTGTTTTGTTCAGGAAGTATCAGCATTCGAGGTGAAATTGCCGCCTGCAGTAAACAGCACTGGCCTGTCTCTTTGTTGAAGCTCGAGTGCCCAGGTGACGCGGTGCCATTTTTAAGCAGCAAGCACAAGAGGCAGAAACCAAGAGGCGGGAGAGTTTGGATGTTTTTATCACCGTGTGGATTTATTAAAGAGAATTTCTTTACAACATACATTTAGCTGTGAATCAGATGTTAAGGAAGTGGAGAGAACAGCAAAAAACCTTGAGACGTCACAATATTTTACAAGCGTACAAATCATAGGCTGCTGGGGAATGGGTCGTCGTTACACCAAGCAGGGTGCAGCAAGAGTAAAAGACAAAGGCACAGCAAAGAGCCACACACCCCCAGAAATGGCCAGGGGGGGCCATCTGCACCCTCCAAAGGGCGTGGGGACTAGCACCCCCTGACCAACTCCACCTGTCCTTGCATTCATATCCCATTAATATCTATGTACAACCGAATTCCATCCTCATATTTCCCAACCTTTGTGTTTGGGGCGATAAGCGGTCATTGTCCTGCATCTCACGGCAAAACACAGGGGCTCTATCAAGCTGAAAAGGGTCATAGAAAGAAGAGATTGGGTGAATATATACGTCTCTCAATAAATAAAATGTACTCTATTAGTACTACAAATATCACGCTACAAACTGTTATTCACAGTGGCCCAGCGCTGAGACACAATCGTCGTCCTCTCCCTCTGAAATTGTCCTACACATCCCTGCATCTCATTCAGTGGTACTCATGGAACTCTTCTCCTTCACTTCATGGTACAGAGGTTCAAAACGCTGCCCCGTTCCACTCTGGCTCGATACACGCCGCCATGGCAACCTTCTGAAGGTTAAGAAGCTTAGCTTTGTACATATCGCTACAGGGTGAGCATGACCCTCTCACTCAGTCGAAATGTCTGGCTGGTACATTTCAAAAACCCAAATAAACCCAATCAGCTGATAAAACTCTTTAATTAAAAGACACCGACATTGAGTTAATTTATTAAAAGAAACTAATTCAACATTAAAATATGTAAACTTATTTTTAAAAAGGGTTTAGTTTTATAGGAGGAGTCTTCACTATGCAGGAACCAGCCTGCTACTGCTGTCTAGGGATGAACGTTTTATCTTTAACACTAGAGACCGGCATCTCTTTCCAGTACTGAATAACCATTATGTTTCCTTACTGCAGTGCAGCAACCAGACACAAGGAGGCAATAGCAAGAATGTACATTAATCACCCTATCAAATAGCAAAAAAAATAGGAAATGATGAATGAAAAACACCCACAACGTTGTCGACACTTTCCAGCACAACAAAATGGCCGCCTCAAGCACATCATTGGCACAATCAAAAAACAAAACAAAAAAAAAGAGAAATCACAAGTAATGATGGGGGAGGGAGAGGAATGCCCCACCCACTCCCGAATTTACCTAGGGATTGGAGTTACCGTAACATCTACATTCTTTACTTTTGCTTCAATCGGACGAGGGAAATATTGTCAAAAACTACGAGGAGACATATTTAACAGCTAGAGAAATCCTCACTACTCAAGTGTAAGGCACAAATTTACAGGTGGAAGGAAAGACACTGTTTTACAGATGGAGCCGTTTGACAGGGCAGGGGGGACACAGCATGCGTGCACCCCCGGGGCAGAGTGCTGACCTGCACACAGACATTTTCTGTGGTACTTTCTTAAGTGGATGTTAGCTGCTTTTTCTGCGTTCATACATGCAAAACTGAACCTGCACAGGAATGAGCCACAGTGTTAAAATGGGACCGTGACCAAGGCGGGCATGTGTTTGTGTGGGTGGGGGTAGGTGGGGGGGGTTCCTGCGTCGCTCGGCCGTTTGGGAGACTCGGCTGCACCCTCGTGAATCCCAGCTCTGCTGCAGAAGCCACCTGGCACAGGTTAATAGGTATCCCCTCCTTCCAGAGGTCACGCGTGTGTCGAGAGTCTGGGCCTGGCACAGTCAGTGGGCCTGTTTGACAAAAAACTGGCTCCAGTTTAATGACTTTAAATAATTTCACACTCGATTAATTAATATTAAAAGGTTTTTTTTTTCTCTTCTGAGCCTAAAAAAATCGTGTTTCTTTTATTTTCTCAAAAGCACTTATTAAATAATAAATACAACAAGTTAGTACAAAGAGTCATACGTGTTATTGAGTAACCAGTGAACTAGCAGGTTAGGCCTTGCGCCCCAACCGAAGTAGATGGTGATTCTGTGGCTGCTCGCCGTAACACTGAGAGACGTTTTCACAGTTTTCCCGCACAAAGTCAACTCCCGGCCCTGTCCTGAACCTGCGCTCGAGCGTGCCGATGTGGCTCTGTCCTCGCTGCTCGGCGCACGACTCCAGGTCCGTCAAAGCTGAGAGCTTTTGGCAGTCAATATGTTATGAAAAACTCATTTCCACCGGGTCACCGTGTTGAACACAGTCCGGCTGGTCCGCCCCGCACGTTTCTGAGGGACGGCGCTCTCCTACGAAGCCGAAACGCTGTTGCAACAAACGTTCCACATTTTCCAGGAACTGAGATCCAATATCCTGAGCTCAACAACCATCTCATATATATTTATATATATATAGGTATATTTAAAAGGAAACTTTAAGGTGTGTTGCATTTGCTGTACAATGAGCACAAACGAAGGTGTATGCCATTGTATCACCGGCGGTGTGGGAAGGCTTATGTACACGAGTCGCTCGACTTCATGTTTGTGGACAGGGCCGCCAAGGCCGGCTTGGGGGGCACGTCCGGCTTCAGGTGTTTGGCCCCCATGCGGGGCAGGGAGCCGCAAGAACTGATGCTCTGCTGCCGGGATAGGGAGACGGCCTGAGCCGGGGTAGTCACGTGCATGGAGTCCACCCGCTGCGGGGCCGGTGGGGGGCTTTCCAGCCGGCCGAAGCTGTGCTTCCTGGCCAGGTGTGAGGAGTTGGACGAGTTGGTGTTGTGCTTCTTGAGGTTCTTGGGCTGAGCGCCGTGAGCATAGCCCCGCTTGTACTCGTGCCCATAGACGGACGAGTGCACCTCCAGCCGCTTGCCCATCTGTGGCACGGGGGGCGGCATGGCGAGGGAGGCCTCCCTCTGGGGCACACGGGGTGGCAGGCCGTCGCTCTCGGCCAGGCCCAGGTTGTGGCATGGGCTTTTCAGGGACTTGTACTCCAGGGTCGCTGCCTGGTCATCCGGGCCCAGGGGACCTAGATCGACCCGTTGGGGCTGCTCCACGTACTCATGCTGGTAGGCCTGCTGGTGCTGGGGCAGTGGGAGCACCACCACGCTGGTGATGTGGCCCGGTGAAGCCCGCAGGGGGATGTCCGTGGAGATAACCGGCGAGCCCATGGGGCCCAGGTCCATGGTGCAGGCGTTGATCAGGTTCTGGTTCCTCTCCCAGTCCCGGCTCCCGCGGCTGGGCTTGCGACGGGGCTGCATTGGGGTGGACTCAGGCGTGGGCAGGGCGGCCAGGTCCAGGTGCTGCTGGTCCGCCTTGATCAGCACCTTGGCGCTAGGACCCGCCAGGCGGCCGCTGTGCATGAGAGGCGTGAGGACGGCTTCGGGCCTCCCATCCTTAGCCTGGGTCTCGAACAGCCCCGTCAGCTTGGTGACGCTGTTCATGGAGCCTCTCCGGGAGTGCGTAGCGTCCTTGTCCTTGCGGCCAGGGAGCTCCAGGTCACGCCGGCGGTGGTCGCACACGCAGTATACCACAATGCCGGAGAAGAGCGCGCCCATAGCGAACGCCAGGATGACGGCGACGGCCAGCAAGGTGACAGGGACCAGCTGGTCACGGCCCTTCTGGTAGCTCTCCCGGATCACGCCTGCAAGACAGAGATGGTCAACAGATACGGTCACCGTTCCGCCGCTCGCTCACCCATTCCACGTCGTTCCGAAAGAGCCTGAATTCGCATCCTGGGTGATTAGCAAACAGTCTCATCTACCTTAGGGACAGAAAGAGGGTTTTTATCGCTTAACAGTCCATGCCGATATTCAGACTCACAAAACAAGTGTGACAGTCGACTATCTGTGGTCTTTCTGTGCCATCTGCGTGACACCCTGTAGGTGAAGCGCATTCCAGCATGGCGACATGGCTCACAAAGCATCCATTGTCCATAATCGCACCCGAAACCGTGCCACACAGACCCACCAGCAGGGGTCCTCGCACTGATTGTTTTCTTCGCTGGTGTCAAGGTGACGATAGAGCTAGAGAAAAAATGTAATCAATTTATAAGACGACACTTTTTATGAGGGTGGGGGGGACAGTATTAAAATGGTGAGAAATGGTGATAAAGATTCTTTGGAGAGGGAAATATAAAAAGGGTGTGTAATGTGTAAAAACAAGCGGCTGCTGATGGTGCCTGCTCTCCGAAATGAAGACGGGCATCCCGCTACCGACGGCAATTACTGCCACAAATGGAAACTGCTTCCTCGCATTTCCCAACCCACATGGACAGCTCCCTGAGTCAGTGGGCCCTCTGCAAAGCATGTAGTCATGATTCGCCCGTCTTCTGTGATATCATACCGATGGTGGAATGAGATTAGTCTCGGACAGTGTGGCGAAGGCAGTGAACGAGGCCTTTGAAGCGTCCACATCAATATCCTATGGCCATTATCTGTCCCTGCTTCAGCTCTTATGTGCACTGAGCCCCCCCTTAACCCCATTAACATTCCTCGTCTTATGATTTCTTTCTTTGCCTAAAAGGGAATTTCACTCTTCAAAAACCCTGCAGTCGCTTAAAATCATATGATAGTGTGATACCATTTGGCCACATTACAAAACAGATGTAAATTATATAAATTTTCAAATGTAAATGCATGTGGTTCTACATAAAAAAAAACGGCTATCTTGAACGTAAAATGTATTTTAAGCACCTAATTTTCCACGTCTCCTTTTCCAAAATGGTTTCATATGCTTCCTTGAGCTTTCGGAAGGGCAGCTTAGCAGGAAAATAAACCTTTTGACATGGAATCTGTTGGAGTTAATGGCCAGCAGTGTGGTTTGAAGATGGGGTTTCAAGTTTAAAGGGAAGCAGCTTTAAGTATGACAGAAGCCAGTCCCCTGGCAGAGAAATCAGAGAACCCTGGAGCGGGACGACAGCATAATCCTTAAAGAGGGGGCGGGTGGGGTGTACTGCTGTGGCGGGAGGTGGGGGCTTGCTTGCGGTGGGACCGAGGCCTCTAATACCCTCCGAAGCCTGGGGCTCAAGTCGAACACAGGCTCCTGTCTGGAAGAGATGCAGGGCGACATAAACACAGCCGCCCCCAGCCCCGCACACGTTGCCTCAGACCTTTGAAGATTTTCATCTTTCATCTCTGAAGTCAATTGTTTCTCATCTTGACTTCAAAAGGGGGGGGGGGGATGGTGGCGTGCGGACATAAAGGACGTTACAGCGGAGCAGGCAGCTTTCATGCGCGACAGAAAATGTGGGTCACTGTGGCTTCCATTTTCCAAAGACAGTGAGCTCCGCGTAAAGACTCGTAGATGGAAGATTACCCCCATTTGCCGAGGCCGCCCTGGGATACAGGGCATCAGAACAGGGAGCCAGACGCATGCAGTGTGGAGACCAAGATTACGCCCGTGTTTATCACTCTCCGTACTATTGCCTTCATCTGGACCTGTCACAGCATTGCTGTCTCAGTCTAAATATTAGCATGATTATTCCTGTGGAACGTACCAAAATCAAAGAGGCGTGGGGGAGGCGCACTCCCGCAGCACATGCCCGACGCTCACGCTCACACCTACGACGACTCCCAAAAGTGTGAATGTTCTCACACGAATTCCCCGTCTGCCTACCGACACTGACTCCTTTGTGTGCGCAGACATCAAAGAGCGCCATTACATTATAACCGGAGCTTTCAAGTGCTGTAACCTCTGACAGGACAGCTGCATTTGAAGGCACTGCCCGTGGATAGATTAAAAAAAAAGACAAACGATACGATCTCAAAATCACGACAAAATGGGCAGGGCCACGTGTCACAGTGGCTGGATGAAAAATGGAAGATGGGTGAGATATCTACGTGATAGACTGACATGCTGTGAAACCGGGGGTGGGGTGGGGGGGGGGGGGTCTCCTTTTGGTCCTTGTGACTAATGCTAGTGATTAATGTTGAAAGGCCTGTTTAGATTAAATACTGAGGACTGGGTTGCCCCTTCAGACAAATAACCTTTTGTGCCATCACAGTCTGGGTGGATTTTGCAGATCCAGTACACATGGCTGAACCGGGCAAAACCAAAACCGGGGCATCTCCGTATATCTCTTTAGATCAGTGTTTTCCAATCCAGTTCTTGCGGACCTGCAAGACAGTCCACGTTTTTGCTATGGCAGCTGGGAGAGACCGAAAATGTGTACTATCTGCAGGTTCCCAAGGACCGGGTCGGGAAATCAAAGCCTTTGAGAGATGCTGCTGATGGATATGGTCACCTTCTCCATATTATTTACATATTTGTATATATACACATTTATCAAATGAACAGATAATTATCCAAAGCAACACACGACTGAGAAAGCAGGAGCAAGGTCTTGTCGAGGATCGTGGTCAAAATTCAGAGTGCATTATATCATTATTCTCCATGTACTTCTCACTTCATGATCTTCACATCATGATCTTCACATTCTCCATGTACTTTTTCCTTCATGTTCTTCACATTCTCCATTTACCCTTTATTTTATTTCATTTTTCACGTTCAGTTTAGTTCACTGCTTCGCTCTTTTTACGTTCTGTAATAATTTCATGTTCTGTGCCTAGATCTGTATAATAGCCATTACGTGCATATCTACGAAACCTTAATTTATACATAAGTTATGGTAAAATGATATTGTGTGTTTTGATAATCTTATCAAAGGAACACTGTGTGAATGGCTGTCAGAAGAGCATACTGAGTAGCATTCTCTCTGAGGGAGTCTCTCTGGTACTTTTGACAACAGAGGCACAGAAAGGAATATTTCTCAGTGTCACGCATTTTTCCTTCTTTAGAAATCACTGTTGCCTCCACTTGTGTAGATTCAGCCTTTGAATTTGTCTTTACAAATCAGTTGCTTTTCAGAGCAGCGGCAGAACACAAAGACGGAACGACAGGATGGTCATTATTTTTCCAAGGAGAAAACATTATTTGAATTTTCTGGGTGACACCAGACAGACTGTGAGAGCTGACGGGCACATGGACAATTAGCTGAGCAGGGAAAAGAGAACAGGTCAAAAACAGAAGTCCAGCACTGTAGGAGATACGTCCCTGTTTTTAAAGGTCTGTTTTCGAGTGTCAAAGATGCTCTGCTCCATTTAGGCCTCATTCCAGAATATGTAGTCATTCGGTCCGATATATGTAGAAGTTTAATGTTTTGGCCATAAAAAATGACTTGATTTATAATGAGCGACAAAATATTACGTTATCTGAGAAATGGTTAACCCCAAAAATACCCTTTTCTTCCCTGACTGACACGAGACCATAGTGGTGAGAGAGCTAAAGTTCCAGATTCACAGTTAGAGGCTGTGCTGTGGCAGCCTCAGTGCTCTTGTACTGAAAATTGTATTTTTGGTTTGATGGTCACGCTGAATAGAATCCATTGTGCCTGACAAATTCGGGACACAGAATAAATACTCTTATGAGAAATACAGCTGGAAAATTGTGAGGAGCGACTTAAATGTCTATGTTATTACAAAGGCTGAATACACTAAGGGAAGCGGCCATGTGAACACAGGCATTAGTGTTCGTTTAGCTGTGAGTTTTACAGCGGATGTTTTTTTCTTCTTTAAACTGTTAAATGCTTCTCTCTTCCGTGCCGCTGGAGTCATTGTTGTGTTCGTAATATATTTTGCAACAGTCGAGATTTAAAAGGGGAAACAAATCAACAGAGTAATCATTGATCCGTTCCTGTTTCCCATCAGTAATAGGAAGAATTATTTACAATGGTCGTAGTCTGCATCAAATAATTATCAAAGGTCATTTCTCACACCTGGTAGGAGAACACGAGCAACTTCCTCACTGGATGAAGGATTCCCAGTCATGTTGCTGAAAGATGTGAAACTGTGTCTTTTGGGCAGCAGCAACAGAAAGACGACTGCTGTGATAATGCATCAGAGGAAGGCAATGTGAAAAAACACATTTGTGTCCCGATATAACAACAAATATCACTGACGCACGAAACACAAATGAGAAAAAAGGGTCAGCATTACTTGAAGTTCTACTTGAAATCTTCCGCTAATCCCCAATACCAATATGCAGTTATTTTGGGTATCTGTTGACGCAAACAGGCCACATCTCACCCACCTCTCCTCTCCTGGCTTCTAACCCCGCTGTCCACTGCACCTTTCACTCAGTTCCCCACACCTTCTCATGTTCCCCACGTTCTCCCTGATGTGCAGACACCTCAGTGCCATCACTCCTATACCCACAGGTGAGGTATTTGTCTTTCAGAGTAATAAAACACGTCTATTTGTGGTTTCTTTAGTATGGGAATTCCAACCTATAATTCCCACAGGGAGCATTTTGACATCAAAGGCACCACAAGATCTGGTGAACCACCAACGTGGAGGGACTGACTTTCATTTAATCACACAGCGAGGCACCCAGGAATGTGTTGCTGAGTGTTAATACTGGGTCCGAAAAATATCGATTTCCAGAGTGCATAAATTTAACTGTCCACAGACTCCCTGCATAAATTTTAAACTAAGTGAGAAAGTAAGCCTTCTCAGAAAGCCCAGCGGCAACTCCCTGTTCAGGAAATACAAATTTTGAAATGAATATGAAATGTCCTGTTGATGGTAAAGTAGACTTAATATCATTTATAATTCCACTCAAACTCCATCTCTGCCAACTTCCGTCCTCTTGGATGCTCAGTTATCTCTCCCCATTAATGGCTTGTTGGAGTTCATTAGCACACACCTGACCAAACAGAAGTTCTCATGAATGGGATGAATTCAAGATTCAACATTTACAATCCACCCCAGCAATGTTCTTATCAACCATCATCTCAAGTAAGGGTTCCTCATGAGATACGAGAGAAGAACATATATCTCATCCTAATTCTGCATCTTTTCTCAGCTCATGTTTTTTTGAACTACAGAGAATGCTCCGAACTTCTTCGTGAAGACGACCACAAACCACCTGCTCAGCTTCTTCTAAATAACCACTCTGCTCAGTATTAGTCAGCCGGAACCAGATGTTTTCTGTCTTCAGCTAAGCTGTTCACAGGCCCCTAGCCCCATCCCTATCCTATCCCTGCTGATCCAGAGTGTGGTCCCCAGAACTCCCACCATTCTTCACCTCCTGAATAAACACCTCCCAGTTTGCCTCCCAGCTCCCCCACTGATTTTAAGAGTTCTTTGTTTAAATCCCCTAGAACCGGGGTGCAGTCACATAAAAGCAGTAAGCAAGACCTGGGTCTTCCATAACATCCTCTGCAAAGATCTGAAAAATCCAGCTGTTTCCTATGACCGTCTGTGCTCCGACCCCCTGTCGCACGCCTTGGAGTCCTTCCCGCCTGGACCGCAGAAGCTCCCATCTGGCTGGCGTCTCTGGCTCCGCAAGAACACCTTCTGCTTGTCTAATTTTCATCCTCTCTGCATATTCACTTCACACCTCTCTTCATCTTACCTTGTTCTCCAAAAAGTTTCAAAACACCAACTGGCTTGAGAAGTTGACAGAATGTTGTAAACCTTGGCCGGACAATTCTGAGCTTAGTGCTGCCTACCTAAAAAGATCTCACCTTATGACTCCAGATCTCTGCGCCCCATAAATGTCAGTTGTTACCCTACCATTGATCGCACTGGCCAAAGTACAATTAAGCCAGATGCTAGTACATTGTGTAGCTCATATAAAAATCAGTTTAGCCCTTATAAGACTTAGCCAGGGCTATTTATACCACCGCAGGTAAGTGCATCAAGTCAATAAATAAACCAATTTACAGCCTTTGTTTCATTAGAGCATTCTAATAAGCAATTTATTTGAATATTGTTATACTGACACTGTGTCCTCTGCTTTAATTTGAATTCAGCCTCTTATTTATGGGAGCAGTTTCAAAGTAAACTAGCAAACTAATAGTAAAATTTGAGCTTTACTCACCGTCAGGATCATTATTTGCGTTTATATTTCAGTTTATTTTTATATAATGCCCCTTCCCAGCACAGTTGCCCCAAAGCACATCACAGAGATTTAGAGAACATCACTGAAAGACACAGCAGCTTATGTTATATAGTAGTAAAAATCTTGAGTGGAAAAAGCCAGAAGACAACAGAGGAGTGAAAAAAGCCCGTGGGGGTCCGAGCCCGCCCCCTCCTTGGAAAGCACAGGCCGCCTAAGCACAATTCAGAAATCTGTGGATGTTATTTGATGTAAGTTCAGAGCAGAGTGCTGTTCGACCACTGTTAGCTATTAGGTCAGTGAGCAAAGTCATCACTAGTTTCACAGCTTAAGAAGTGCCGTCCGTTTAAAATCATGGACTGTATTGAGGAAGGCTGCAGCGTTTGTAGATTCTTTGAAAATGTGCACATTGCCACATGTTTCCAACGAGTCTGAAATGAACTGCACCAGCAGGAAAGGAAGAGGGTCTGAGGACATGAGACGCGAATGAAACGAACTGCACCAGCAGGAAAGGAAGAGGGTCTGAGGACATGAGACGCGAATGAAATGAACTGCACCAGCAGGAAAGGA
>JAODKE010000043.1:7104534-7126048 GCA_026779605.1 Mormyrus hasselquistii
TCCCGGGCCCGCACATTGGTTTTGGGGGGGGTGGTGTGGGGGTAGGCATGTGGGGGGGGCCCGATTAGCCCTTTTCCCCGTTCCGCCCCCCCCCCCCCCCCCCCCCACATGATGCTCATGAGCCATGGTCCGCTGTGGACCCGACTTCCCGGCTGTGCCCCCGGCCGTCGGACCCACTTCTCGGCAACGTGTTGCTGGGCTGGCACAGGGAGGGCGGCTCGCTTTAATCACGCGGCCTCGGTAAATGTGGGCTTCTGCAGTTGCCACGCACCGCTGACATTCCAGGCCTGCCCTTTAATTTGCCGACCACAGATCGGCAGCGTAACCCGATAAAAGCCCTGAAATGAGAGCACGGCCATCTGCAGGCAGGGCGGGGGAGTGGAGGCACTGGGCGGGGGGGTGGTTGCTGGGCCACTCACTTTTCGGGGTTGAAGACGCTGAGCTCCTCCAGGAAGACACTGTCATTCAGGAGGCTGGCACTCATCTTGGCTAGGAATTTCAGGATGATGCCTTTCTCAGAGCCCAGGAACACGACAGTGTAATTCCGGTAGGGGCCTGCAGCGTGGTCCACAGCGATACGCGTCAGGCGATACCTGGAAGGAAGGAGAGCAGTTTCAGCCGCAGCTGGAGACAGGACTCTGAGTGAAGCTGCTCTCTGCTAAGTGCTTTCTGAGAACAGCGGAGGAAGCTGGGGAGTGGAACTCATATGAGGGTCAGGACTGTACTGTTTATTTTTAGTATCAGCCATTTTCCATTTATAAGACATATAAACAGTGTACTCACATTCAGGGTGACCTGTACTCACATTCAAATTGAGCTGTACTCACTCACAAGTCACCCTGCATTAACATTAACATGCAGGGTGACCTCAGCTTTCAAGTTGCCTCACTGACAAGTTTACCTGTCCTCAGATTCAGATTGACCTTGCAAGTTCACCAGTATTCACATTTGTGTCACCAGTACTCACTTGTTGACCTATACTCACTTACTAGTTGACATATATTCAAACTTAGGTTGACCTGCACTCATATATTTACCTGTAGTTACTTACTAGCTGACTTGTATTCATATTTGTGTTGACCAGTACTCACATGTTTACCTGTATCCGCTTACTAGTTGACCTGTATTTCACATTTGGGTTGACCTGTATTCACACATTGACATGTACTCACTCACTAGTTGACTTGTATTCACATTTGGCTGACCAGTATTCACACGTTGACCTGTACTCACTTTTTTGTTGAACCGTATTCACAATTGGTTTGACCTGTACTCACAAGTTGATCTATATGCACACTTGGCTTGGCCTGTACTTGCAGTCATGTTCACCTGGACTGAATGGATAGTGACGAGGGAATAAACTCCATCACTGGGATCCGGTCCCCACCCTAACGGAGACTCAGCACAAAAAAAATTTCAGACCATCCATCAAAGATTTCACTGGGTAAAGGCCATGTGGGGGGGTGGGGGGTGGGATGGCTAGATCTGGCCACATCAAAGGGCCACATGCCTGTGGAAGTCTGTGTACCTCGCTCATACAGGAGCCTTTCAGCAGTTTTGTTTGCTCCTATTTGTTCAGAGTTCAGATAATTGCCATCCGTATCATCGAAAGCACACAGCAGAAAATAATCAGCGGTAGTTTGTGTCTCGTTCTTGGGAAGATCCGTATCACCCTCAGTTTTGTAATTTGCTTGGGGGGGTTCAGAGTTCCTTGCGTGGGGTGAACCATTAACCCGGAGTTGCATGAACAACTGGACTCCGTCTGCCAGATCTTTTCTAGTTCATTACTTTACATGAGTGTAGAGCCGCTCTGGGTCCCCAGCCAGTCATATACCACCACGCCCTCCTCTCCACTCACCGGACCATTGTCTTGAGGAACCACGGCCGGTTGGCGATGGAAGGGACCGCCTCATCCATCAGCGGGTGCATCTTGATGAAGTTCAAAGTGTCGTCGGGGAACTCGTTGGACACCTTGTACCTGTCGGTGGATGGTGTGCCGGCACAGCAGCCGGGCCTGGAACAGGCATACAGAGAGGACAAGAAAGAAGCCAATTGGTGTTTGCCAGGATAAAACGGGCCTGCTTACATTACGCAGGAATTAGAAAGAAGCTTTGGTATGTTGTGTTCTAAGGCAAATCGGCCTGGTCTGCTTTTATCATGCCATTCCACCAGTCGCCTTAATGTGTGAAATAAAGAAGTGTGTCTCGGAGGACCAGACAGGCCTAGAGGAGACCCTAACACTGGCCATTAGTTTGTCAATGTGAAATGAAACAGAGCTTTGGTGTGTTTTGCGCTAACCCTGCTTCACATGGATGCATCGGGAGCTATCTGTACCTTGGTCGTGGCACTTTCTCCTCCGGGACTGGTGTCCAAGTCGAGTCGGGGGACTTCTGTTCCTTGAATCGCCCCGTGAAGGTGAGGGCCACCTCGGCCATGTCGTAGGCACAGACTGCTGAGCCTGGGATGCTGAGAGACAGAGTCCGGTCAGGGAAGGGGGAGCCGTGGGCTGGAACGCATGGCCCCCACCCTGCCCCCCACCCTGAAAGGAGCTTTCAGTCGCTCTGGCTGCGACCCTGCTCCCTGACACCCCGAGACAGGCCGCACAAGGCCGAATTGTCATGGCGACAGAGGCGGTATTCTGCCGGCCTCGACGAACAGGCCATAAATTTCTCAGACTGGAGGGGGGCTGGATATATACAGAACAAGAGCCGTACCATGGCTGAGATTATGACTAATACTCCCCCCCATACAGCTGTCTGGATTCAAGGCCAGATTCCTGAATTCCTTTTCATGAACTATTTTGTGATCCGTGAGCCGATTACATTGTTAATTCT
The DNA here is from genome assembly GCA_026779605.1 of Mormyrus hasselquistii. Taxonomy (NCBI): domain Eukaryota; kingdom Metazoa; phylum Chordata; class Actinopteri; order Osteoglossiformes; family Mormyridae; genus Mormyrus; species Mormyrus hasselquistii. Next base: position 7,107,369 of record JAODKE010000043.1, read on the forward strand.
GCAAAATGGCTATAGATTACTGGGTGCACAGTGCAAAAATGTCTCTGTACCAGTCCAGCATCCCTGTGCAGTCCCACTGATGTGCCAAGAGACTTCAACCCAATTCATACATCTATTATTTAATTGTATTTTCAAGGCTTCCACAGATGTCTACATAGAGTGCTGGACAAGGAAAGGTAATACATTAACTGTAAATAAGATGTAGGTCCTTCGGTGTACCTGTTGTAGGGTGTGGAGAAGGTTGCCATGACAATGTCACGGCCACTGATGTGGATGACATCGGTGACGGCCTGCAGGATGTTGAAGTAGAAGTGGGAGTCTCCTGGGATGGAGCAGTTCAGACGGCTCTTCAGAAAGGAGGTCCACTGCTTCTCCAGCACCCTCTGGGAACCGCCCCTGTCGTTCTTACACACCCTGGCCACCCGTGGGAAGACCACCTGTGAGACGTAGAGTCACAAAAACAACCTGGTCAGATGGTGTGGCCTCTTTCAGAACCCTGGAGATGCACAGCCCTAGAGGCCAATCAATGCATATCTCAAAAGGTGACATGTTCTCCCATTATTCCTGGTTCCATTATCTCTGACTAGCAGGTGACTTCACTCTTAGCTCACATGTTTTTAATCCGAGGCTAACAGCACAATAAGAGCCCAATTTGAGTGGAGCATAAACAGGCCATTGATCTGAAAAGCACTACCACAGAGCCAGCCCCGAGCATGAGGTGCACCTCGAGGCCACAGGCTATCGCTCCCCACTGCGGCTCAGATCCTATTACAAGGTGTGAGAACCTGCTGGGGCCTGCAGCTCATTCTGCCCCAGGGTCACAGGCCTATAAAACAGAAGTAGCTTCTACAGAATCCTGATAGGAGCCGAGAATGGACCCAGGCCTGCCCATCTCCCACAGCCTAGGTCACTTGCTAACAAGCGAAATCAGACAAACCCGCTCATTGCCTCATTATGCAGCTTATGGCTCTGCACAATTAGCTCAGAGAATAAAGACCTTAACTTCTAAAGACACCCACATCAAAGGCAAAACTGCGGTGACCCTGCAAATACTTCCATAAGCCACGGGTGGCGCGCTACATGACGGAGTGACTCATGAAGTCAGTTCACGTTAAAATGGCTTTGACTCCTGGTTTTTCTACAGCGCTGGGTACAGTAATTCAGATTCTCGAATGGATTGTGTTGAGTGGGACACCTGTCTTCGTCCTACTCACCTCCTCTGCTGCCTATGGGCAGATTAAACCAAGGTGATAAAGAATTTGCTGTAAATGGTTTCCAGTATTCCTGCAGTACATTGTTGAGAGTTGAGCCGCTCTCCTGAGGGCATGTGTAAACATAACGCAGTCCGAAGGAAACAATTAATGAACTGGTGTAAGGAAAAATGCTCTTCAAGTGCTAAGGGCCTTCAGCAGTTTGGAGACACTGCCAGGCAGCCTGAAGATGCAACTCCATTAATTTTAGCACTAGCATCCTGGGAGGGTGTTTTTCTTTGCCTGCAGTGGCTGATGATCTTCCCTAGACCCGCCCTGCTCCGAAACTCCACCCGGCTTCTTCCTGTTTACTTCCCCAAGCTCCTGTTGATTCCCCACCGGCAAAGGAAGCGACACTTTCCAAGAGGAAGTGCCAGTGGACCGGCAGCCTATCTCCTTACCTTTCCCATGGTGTTGTACTCCATTGCGATTTCTCGGAAGAAAAAGTAGATAAAGTCCCCGTAGTCGACGGCCTGCACAAAGTACGGCTCTGGGATGGGGAGACACGCAATCATGCAAGACTGTTAGGGTTGTAGGTATCATATGATCAAATTTATATACAAATGTGAGAGCTAATAGATGCAAAGCGGTTTAGTAATATGAACTCACATGTAAACAGATGCTGCTATGACACAAAAAAAATTATAAGAAACATTTATGACCCGGGACGAGTGCAGTGTGACCCAATTTGAGCCATCTGTGCACCTAGACTTCATACACCTCATGGTGCTAAATGCTGACTGGAGAAGAAGGTGAAGATGACCGCAAGGGTGCACCCCATTATTCACTCGGGGGTGGAACCGTCACTGCCAGCTGGTGGCTAGTAAGAGAACCTCAACAGCTATAGCCTCACCTTTAAGCCACTTGGAATCATGTTTGACTGTTCGCAGAGTCGGACTGTCTCCAAGGCTGCGGTAAATGACTGCATCGATCGCCAGGAAGTCCGTTACCGTGGCCGAATAGAGCTTTCCTTCTGGAGGGAGAAGAGGGAAAGCAGAGGTAACGGGCTGCTTCGATCCTTCACACGATCGTCTCATTTCACTCATGGATGGCCCAGTCTCAATGTCTGCATTTACCATAAACATACATCAGTCATCACCCCTATATGTGGTTCCAGTCACAGACAGCCTGGTGTCAATGTCAAAATGTATAATAAACATGTACACTTCACTCATCACCTCTGTATGTGGTTCAACTCACAGACAGTTTGGTGTCAATGTCAAAATATATAATAAACACACACACACACATCAGTCATCACCTCTGTATGTGGTTTCACTCACAGACAGCCTGGTGTCAATGTCAAAATATATAATAAACACACACACACACACACACACACACACACACACACACATCAGTCATCACCTCTGTAGGTGATTTCACTCACAGACAGCTTGGTGTCAATGTCAAAATATATAATAAACACACACACATCAGTCATCATCTCTGTATGCGGTTCCACTCACAGACAGCCTGGTGTCAATAAGAAAATGTACAACACACACACACCTGCACACAGGTATTACCCCTGTATGTGATTTCACAGACAGCCTGGTGTCAATGTCTGAATGTACAATAAAGACACATCAATCATCAACCTGCACATAATTTCACTCACAGAGTGTCAATGTCTAAATGTACAATACACACACACAGATTAGTCACCATGGGGCCTCATTGGGTTTGGATTATTTGCCTAGGATCAGAAGGGAAGGTCACCAGCTCAAATCCTGTGGCCGGCAGAATGCTGGCAGACCCTTTGCTGTCTAGAGGTAGAAAGTTCAGGTTTAGAGAGGAAAAATCCAGAGCAAGATTTTGTTTCAACCAACCAGTTGAGTATAAATAGTCACAGTCACAGAGTACTCAACTGGTTGGTTGAAACAAAATCATGGTCTGGATTTATAATTTCTAAACCTGCACTTTCCACTACTGGCCGTCACCCCTAAACTAGATCTGAACTGTATATATTTCTGTGTGACTTATGGAGAGCAAGATGGGAAAGGTGCACACACGATTTCCCCACAGAAATGAGCAAAGTATCACTATTCACTTCCATCATTCCAGTACGTGATTTCACTCACAGAAAGCCCAGTCCCAGTAACCATGTGTACACTAAAAACACATACAAGCAGATCAGAGGTAAAGAGCAGATGCACAGAAGCCGGACTCAGAGTGTGGGTACATACACAGACAGACACATAAACAGAGCAAGCCTCCTGGTTTGGAATCACTTCAGGGCGCGTTGGAGAGCTGGAAATTTAAACGACATAATTAAAAGGGCAGCGAAGGAACGAACATTCACTGATTATACAGAGATTTGTGACTCCAGCACAAATAAACAGGTCATTCACGCATGTTTATTCTGTCCAGGCATCATGAGGAATCCAGGCGGTAATTAAGTAGATGGGGAATATCGATGGAGGCAGAACAGTTTAACGACTCCGCAACTGGATGGGGCTTTAACCCGGGAATGGAAAGCTGACTCACTTTTAAAATTTTATTATTGCTTTATTTTTGGTCTGAGCAGTGCTGCAGAAGCCCACTCTCATTTGGCGAAGGGCTGCCATGCTGGTTTCATGCCGTTCCAGCCCACAGCGGTCTCCAGCTCACAGAGGCCGCTGAGAGTCCACCGCGCTTGCCGGCACCGGGCCCGGACATGCTCTGTGAGTACAGTAACTCAGCGATAAACTGAAGGCGCCACATGAGGTCTGTGAGTCTGTGTCCAGGTGCCTGATGCAGCTGCTGCTCGTATGCAGCTATTAGGGATCATCGGACATTACATGTAGATTACATGTAGATTACATGTAGATTACATGTGCCGCATCACATATGCTTACATGTGGGGAGATACTGCTGCACTCACTGGGCCGTTTCCAGTAACTAAGTGCTGCAAAAATGAGCCAGTCTGGACTAGTTTGCAGGTTAGGATGAGCATTAATATTTCAAATGACATGACAGGGACTATATTTTATTTAGTAGGCCTACTATTTCCTGATATATGATGTTTGGTACTATTGTTGGTACTAATTCCTTTTTAATATTGTCTGCTGTTTGGTACAATATTGTGTTTGATACTATCGATAGTTTGGTACTTGGTACTGTTTAATACTGTATGGCATTTGGTACTGTTTCCTGCTAAATACTATCTACTGTTACTGTAAGTACTACTTCCGGTTTAATACTTTGTGCGGTTTTGTACTATTTAGTGTTTAATGCTAACTACTATTTAGCAGTTATCTCCTGTTTAATACTGTCTGCCATTTGGAACTATTTCCTGCTAAATACTATCTACTGTTAGGTACTATTTCCTGTTTTATACCTATTACTGTTTAGTACTATTTTCAGTTTAATATTGTCTGCTATTTGATAGCTATTTCCTGTTTAGTACTGTCTGCGATTGGTACTAGTTGCTATTTAATACTAACTGTTGCCCCTGTTGCCCATTAAAGCGGTTACCAAGGTTCAGCGGTTGGAGAACTCATTACAAAACCACACACACATGCCACACAGATTTAAACGGCTTGATCCTGGGGGCAGGTCATACAGGAATGTTAATATTCCAAAAGCGTGAGGGGGAGAAGTCTAGCCGTGGGAATGACCCATAAAGCTGACAGTAATATTTAGTTACATTACGGAGTCCAAGAAATCTATGCATTCCAATGAGAAGAGCCACCGTTTTCTTAATTTGAAAAAGGCTACTTTCCATTTTTCCCTGTGAAGTGTTAATAAACCCCCAACCCCACCCCCCTGCTACATGGAGATGGTCTGAATTTTACGCTGATAGACAAGGCGGGATTAATAAATGACAATGACCCAAGCAGTCTTTGTATAAGTAATGTCTTTGCCTGTACTGACACACGCCCACTCCCAACATACACACACGCTCACACGCTCACAAAAGCCTATTGAGGCTCACTAAGACAGCTCCCCCCAGCCCTCCATCCTGTCCACCCCAATTACAAGGGGCTCAGTCCCCAAGGCAGGGGGGGGGGGTTACTGTTACTAAATATTCTGATTGCTGTTTTCACTCTCATCTTCCTGTGGCTGCTTCTGACTGGAAGGCTTACTGCCTCAGTTTAGTATCATCCAGGCTTGCCGAAAGTATCCGAATGGGATCCCGCTAATCCCATTTCCAAAAGCCTTTCCCAAAAGGATGGAGAACAGACAGCCAGTCCATGCCACGCCACGTTTTTCAAAATAAACCGTGATGTTGTTTGTACCCAAGCACGGAATGGAAGTGACCCTCATGGTCCCCTCAGCTCGTCCTAAGCGCCAATTTGGCCACATGCACCGCTCTCTGTCACCATGGCGATGACCCCAGGCTGCCTGGTGGACATGGCCCACTGTCACCTGTAACTGGCTTCAGAATGACACGGAGTGACTCGTAGACAGTCAGGAGATGCACAGGGTTTACTAGAAATCAGCAGGGACGGTTTTTTTTAATCAAAAGCAACGCACTTTCTTTTGCTCAGGGGCCCAATGGTGATCACTCTGCTGACTCTGGGATTTGAACCAGCAACCTTCTGATTGTAGGCAAACTATCCTAACCAGCTTTTTATTCTCCTCATCTCACCTAAATCGATTTTTCTCTCTCTCTCTCTAAGGGTCATGGGCAGTCGTCGAAGCATTTCACTACATATGCGTACTTGATATGATTGTGTATGTGACAAATAAAATTTGAATTTGAATTTTGAATTTGAGACACACACCAATCAGCCTGCAGTAGGGCACAAGTCACTGCAACACTGTCAGCTGGAATTAAACCCTATAAGAGGATGGGGCTCCTTCAAATCCAAATGCTGCTTGTTTCCCCCCAAAAGAACTTTCAGCTGTAGGATATTCACATTGCGCCCCCCCCCCGGCACTTTGCCAGGTTGATCATCTTTCTGTTTTCTGGTTCATGTTATTCTTAATAAACCATTTTACGTATAAAATAATGTGTTTTATGTGCAGTGTGGTGTCAAACTCACCGGCGAAGAGTGCCACGTTAGCATGCTTGGCATCGTAAGGGCACCGTGCCATCCCACTGATCTCTTCTCCGAGGGCTTCCAGAGTGTCCATCTGTGCAAGAATATGAGAATAACTTATCAGGTGGGGCCACGCCCTCACACAAGCCCCGCCCCCATCACCCATGCTCAGTCACACTGGATCTGTTTCCTGTGCCCACCCCCGCCTCACTGCCTTGCAGATGGGATGCCCCATGACACCCAGGCAAACCTCGGGCCGGGGCTTCCTGACTTCCCCGCGCTCTTGACGAAGACAATTTTGTGCCAAGAAGATCCAGTGCTTACGCTGGCCCTTTTCAGACTCCAAACGGGTCATTTTGCCGGTTATTCCTGTCTCGGCGGATACGGCTACCATCCGGCCAGCCAAAAAAGGTCACACGCTGAGGCCCCGCACGCACAGCTGCCAGCGGACGCTCTCCCATCCAAAGCTCTGTTTCAGCGACGCCGCAATTCACCCGCGGCCTCAAATTATGGCGGCTGCCGCTGGCCGCTTTGGACCGGAGCGGGACGCAGGCTCCGAAGGAGGCAGGGGAAGCTGTGCCGTGCCGGGCGCGTTCTAATCTGGCTCTGATTTTCCATATTTACGGACAGGACCGCATGCCCGTGTCACTCCGCCGCCCACCCCTCCTTCCTGCCCCCTCTCCTGTCCTCCCACGGCCGCCTGCCGTGTCACACAGCTGAGAGCGCTCGCTGGATCCAGCATATCGCGGCAGATCAGGTCTGGCCTTCGGCACGGCAGATATTCGGCAGTGATTCAGGCCCGGCGCCATGTTGGTAAACATACTCCCAGCAAGAGCTGCCTGAAATAGTTATAAATAATGAAATGTGGATTTTTAAAAACAAGCGTAGAGAGACGTGCCTCTTTTCGGCATTTTCTGATCGCTGGTCCTGCACTCCAGCCGAGTCTCGGTGTGTAATTATAGGCCTTGCATCATGACAGCTGTGCCAAAGTCCATATTTCAGCCGGTAATTAGGGGGACATGAAGCCAAACTGTCACCTGGGCTCCCCTGATACTGAGACCCCACTCTGCCTAGCAACAGGTGATGTAATCCACACTAGGCCTAGGGGGTGGGGGCGAGGGCGGTGGGGGGGCAAATGTCTGTTTGAGTGAGCGGCCAACATGGACACTGAACCTAGGAGGAGCTGCTCACAGATGGGTCCTTTGGGGGGTGAGGGAAAACATCCACGCATTTTTAGTTTTTTCATTGCAGTCATAGATTTTTATGAAATTGAAATTGAATTATTGAAATTGATGAAAACGGGCATTCATCACGTTGTGGGGACATTGTGTCCCTATAAGGTATGGTATACTTGCTCGTGCAGGCACACACACACACACACACACACACACACATATACAGACACACACACCCACACACATACCCTCGTCCCTCATAGCCCCCAGCCACTGTGATCAATGTTAGGTGGGTTGGCCTCTAAACCTGGACCAGCAGTCATCCCTACAGTATGACATCAGGGAGACACTGCCACCCCCCCAGGGGCCAGAGCTCAGAAGGGAGGAGGGGCACCGCGCAGGGTGTGTGTGTGTTTGTGTGTGTGTGTGTGAACTCCATGATCCCCCCAGCCCTGATGAGATCGTTATTGCCTTTCTATGTTAACATGGTAACCACCTGTGACACAACCCCCCCCCCCCCCCAACCCCCCACTCATGCTCCACACATTCTGTGGACATTTCAGTAATGCGCCGACACAAGTTTCATGCTGGGATTTGGGGGGGGGGGGGGGTCACCCTCACACACCTTGACACCTAAAGCCCAGAAAAGCGATCCACCTTTCGCCACACCTCCTGCCACAAGTGCAAATCATAAGCTGCAACAGACTCTACTGTGGTGTCACTGGTAGATGGTATCAGTAACAAGCCTATGCAGCTACAGCCTATAGGAATTCACCAACCGCAGTACAGCTGGGACATTCGGGAAATCACCTATATGGTATTAAGTACACATGTTGATGATGTGATGCTTGAACACACAGAATCCACGGTGCAGGGCAGCCTTGGAGAACATGTTCTGGCTGTTGCTGCAAAAGCTCTTTGACAATAAAACTTCCCAGGGTTAGATTGGACAGCCACCTTAAACAGACTGAGCAACAGAAAAATAGACGTATTTCTTTGTTTTTTTTTGAGGTATTTGGCGGTGCAGGACGCAGAGGTAGCTTCAACTGGCTGATTATGGACCCTTTCAGCCCCCTGAATATTTAATTGATTACAGAACCGTGGAGATTTTATTTACCTGCCATTTTCTTCAGCTAAACCTTAAGCTAACTGCACAAAGTTCGGAAACTACTGCCGATTTGACAAGGCTTGGCTCCTCCCCCGAGCGGTGAGCTGACTCCTCCCTAGAGCGTTCTGGGAGCAGCATTTCCTCACTGATGAGTTACTGTCTTGGCTGTGGCCATCCTTAAATGTCAGTGTCTGTGTGAAATGAGGCCATCTTTAAATGTCAGTTCCAACTTGAAAGCTGGCGAAGCATTAATGGACTCATAAGAATTCAGTCCCTGTTACGCGGAAAACTGTGATCGTGTTTACTTTAATACTGAGTCTGTGCCATAATGACCAAGCGGGGATGAGACTCTGAGACCTTCTGTGAAACCTCGCCAGAGTCTGCCGATAAAAGTGCTCGCATGTTTTCCACAGGCTACCCGACAACCCCCACCCCACTGAAAAGGAGGGAAAGCGATACCTTGTATGTTCGGCAGGCAGGATTGAAAGCGTTGGTCCCACACACGAACAAGGTGTCATTGTTTTGCTGGAGCAGGACCTTGATGAAGTTGTGACATTCATCCTTGGGGAGAGAGAAAGTAAGTCAGTGAACATGAGGGGCGAGGCGCTCTTTCAGAGAAAGGTAAACAAGCGGGGGGGTGCGACGTCACGGCGCTCAGTACAGCGCTGACCCCAGCCGATTATTTATGTAAAGTGTGGGCCTGATCTGATGGCCGTGTAATCATAGCCTGCGCTGATAGAAACCAGACCTTTGTTCCTCCGGTACTTACAAGGTAATCTTTGTGATTGCCACTGTGAAGACTGAATCGGGTAAGGACGGAAAATGCCATTAGATTTGTGACAACGAATGCCACACTCCCCGGAAGCTTGGGATAGAGCAGACTGCAGGCGGCGCTGTACCTTATGCTTGCCTTTCATTCTACAGGTGTCCACGTCCGGCTGTCTGGATTTCCATGTCAGCTTCTGTAGGGAAAAGGCCGGATTTGTGATTCTGGAGTTGAGCTGAGAGCTTCCCCATGAAAGAGGGCTTGTGGGTAGCATGCTATCTGTACGACTAGGGGGGGTTCCATGACATCGACCAGTGTAGAGAGGATCTCTTGCAGGAGCAAACTGTGGGCAATCACCCCCCTCCCGCAAAACAGGGACGTGATGCTCACCTTACTGAAGAAGATCTCGTCTGAGTTCACGGTGTCCATGTCCACTGCGTATATGTGATCCCTGAAAAGGCAGCAAACCATTTTCAAAACCCCCCTGTCTTGTGTATGCAAGCGGCAGTTCATCTTTCTGTAAAATGGGCTGCCCCCCCCTTCCCGTCCGGTCCTCCGACACAAACAGTCAACAGAGGTTTTAAGCACCGTCACTGTGGGGACAAGGGCCTCTTTGTGTGGTAGTAAGGTTTACGGGGGTGCAGTGGCAAGTCACTCTGAGTCGTTTAGGTCAATTAGACGCAGCACTCAGCCATGAGAATTTTATACCACGGTGATTAAGGCGCGGAGGAGATGCCGCATCTCGGCGGAGAGGCTGGCTAACGGGCCATCGCTGGCTGGCATCTGGAAGTCATAAAGCCGTGGGTTAGGTAGCGCTGCTTCAAAGTCTGCCGGCGAGCGAGTCGCACGTGTACGGAAACTGCTGGAAAATGAAAATGGGGGGGGGCTGGGGGGTAGGCAGTAAAAGGGGCGGGAAAAAAAATGGCTTAATTTGTTTAAGGCTACTTGCAAATGTGTTTTTAATCATTGGGGACACGTTTACTAGGAGGGAAATGAGCTTTGTGTATGAAAGGCGTGGGGAGTTCCAGCTTGGTCTTCTGGCGCACAACTGCTGTTTTCTCTGGCTAATTATGTAAATGGAGTACGCCACGTTTTCAGCCGAACGGACAGGAACATGCCGTGGAAACGGGTCGAAAAAGGGTCGCTGAAACACGGATGAATCGTCTCTCTCTCTCTCTCTCTCTCTCTCTCTCTCTGTCTCAGAGAACCCTCATTCACCCAGTTGCCGGTCACACGTCCGCATCGCACATCTGCGTGGCTCACATGCGGGTGGCGCTCCGCGCAAATACGCCTGGTTCATCCGGAGTTGGCGATCTCCACACGCGCCTGCTTTGACCGACAAGGTTCCCCCCTGCCCAATGATGCCGGCGGCCGCAATCCATCCACGTCAATAAAGTATCAGATTGTGTGGGGCCCTTTTGAAGGGTGGGGGTCGTGCAGGCAGGGGTTAATGCTCAGTTAAATGAGTTTGGGGCCACTTGTTGTCACTGAGAGGCCAAGTCTCTGGTGCCGATATTCAGGGTCATTCCTACAGCTGCCGATGGTGACTGTAGGACCCCCTTTACCCTAGCGGGGGCTGTCAGATCGGACCACCATGTGGAGCTCTATTCCAATCAGGGGCACTTTTAGGGTTTTTTTTATGCCAGCAGACATAAGAAGGGCCATAATTTATACTTAGGGGCCAACCTTAATAGTAGCCAATGATATGTTTTGAATCAGTGAGCGACACTATTGGAGCCAATCAACTTTCAGCTGGGCCGGCACCCCTGTGGCCCTGCCCTTGTATATGTGCCTGGCTCCAACACGTTGTCCCTCCCATGTAATGGCTCAAGTGTGTGCTCACGTTAATTGGATTTATTAAAGCGGCGGTGGGCGGCGGCTTAAAGTGACGTCACCAAACAGGCCAAGTGAGCCACAGTTGATGTAACCCTCCCCATTGACTAGGATTACTTGACAGTTATTGTGGGCAGAGGCCAAAGCGTTCTGCTTTCTGTGCCCCCCCATCTCAACTGAGTGAGAAGCCATGTCTTTATTCCTGTCTGTGTGTGGCTTTCTCCTCCCCCTCGAGGAATGCGGAATATGCTGCTACCGCCTTCTGTGTGCCTGGAGGTGTTTTACGTTTCCTCTCGCCAAATTTTTCGATGACTGCTCCAGCGCCCCAAAAGAGCGCTTCTCATACTCTTTCCCCAGTTTTCACACCCACAGACATTAATCCCCACCCCCGCTCCCTGAACTTTGACAGAGTGTACGGTGATATGCCGCACGGTGATGTGTTGGCGTCTCACCGTGTCCACCTGTTCCTTCTCCGCTTTCAGGATTTCCTGCTCCGGTGTCCGGGTGAGCGGGAAGGCCCGGCCTGGGTCTTAAATTCCGCACGTGCGGGACCTCATGGGCTCACACCCCCACCCCTCTGCTCCCAATATTTTCCGGCAAAGGTCACTGATCAGACCCCATACTACTGAACCATATCCCAGCTGCTCCAATTCCAAAAACGGTCCATAGATGCCATCTGTCTGTCCAAAGGCCCCAAAACTGGTGGCCCGTTACGGTGCCTGGATAAAACGTGAAATTGGAAGCCACGTTTTTATCTTAGTATGTCAATATGCGCCGGAGCAGAGCTCCAGCTCCAGGTTACTGGATTAACTGAAATTCCAGAACGCCGCAGAAATACAATGGGCTGCTAGGAGTCCCAAATGGGGGCCCCCGCGTCTCCAATCTGAGCGGGCCCTTCACTGGGAAAGGGGGAGACTTGGACGTGCGCGGCGTGAACAGAACGCCTTTGTGTTAAAGAACGGCGTTTTCATAACACTTCTGGGGTGACTGCAGGCCGGGGCAGTCCATCTGGTGCTCCGCTGTGAAAGGCGTTGGCTCACACCACAGAAAGGGGACCGGCATTAGTATGCGGCACACACCTACGACCCGCAAGGGGGCCTCCCCCACCCAGCACCATTTCCCACCCCCCCTCATAAGAGGACCATGTACAGGAAGGGCCTTTGTGGCTCTCCTGCTCCCTGCTCCCCGATCTCAAACCCCCACAATCGAAATGGGGAGCAAATATGCCGTATCAAAGGCGTTATATCACACCGGCGTCCGCGGGTCCATGGCGGCAGTCAGTTCGGCGAGGTGGCGCCACCATCCGCATCACCATAACTGGGGCCATAACTGGATTTTCAAGCCGACACAATGAGCGGGACCGATTCGCCTCCGCTGTGGCCCCAGAAGAGCCTCCTCGCCTATTTTATTCTCGCAGGTTGCCCCAGCGCTGCGGGAACGCTCAACTAATCCTCCCTGATTCCCACCCTCAATCAAGGCTAGAGACGAAGGGTGGGTGGCGTCACCGTGGATACGTACAGCGGGGGCAGGGAATTCCTACAATGCCCTCTATTTGTGTTGGGGGGGGGGGGGGGGGTGTGGGGGGACCTGCCACTTGCGAGCTGGCATTTCTGGGGGCTGGGGGCGGGTTGAGAGGTTCAGCCAGCAGGCAACAGGCTAGCGGGCCATCTTTCATAGTGGTTCGTCCCACGGCCACAAGGGCATGGCCCCGGGTCGCTGGGCCGGCTGGCCAAGCGGCGGCTGGGGTGCTGCCGGTCAGCCCCGGCCACTGCCGGGTCGAGGGTTCGTTTCCCAGAGGCCCCCGTCGAGGCCCTTGCGTCTGCTTGGCACAGACGGGACGGGGGTCAGGACCGGGGTGCGAGGAGCTGGACCAAGCAGTGGCATCTGAAGGATTCCTCAGGGCCTCAGCGTGGCTCTTGGTAACACACAGCTTTGAAAGGGCCATGCAACCCAGCCGTGACTTTTAATGACTTCAAGCGAGTCTACGGACTAATGAATATGTGCATAGCACAGTGTGACTGTCAAAACGATGAAGACGCCAAAGGCAAGCCTGAAGATGCAGGCGGGGGGGGGCAGAAAGTTCCGGAAGGATGCTGCCTATACAGTGGCCTGCAGATGACCGTTGACTAGACAGAACGTAATAACAATAATCATCATAATAACAGCAATAAGACATAACACAGTTAGAGAATAAGGAGGCAGGTAAGAGAAGAAATAAGCAAATTCAGGAAGCTCACCAATATACAGAATCAAATGCTCAACTGCTAGCATTTCCATGGTGATCACTGAATGGAAAGAGCAAGTAAATGGCGGTGAGGGTCAGCAGATCCGGACCAGGAGGCTGAGCGGACCTGCGTCTCGAGGCTCTGACACCCCATGACACGTCACAGACGGTGCCTAATAGAGCGTGTCGGCTTGTTCGCACGGGGTTGGATGCCAGGCGGCTTCTAAGGAGCATTGGAAAGGCGTTTATGAGACCTTGGCGGATCGTAGAGGCCCTGTTTGTCCAGAAGCACCGTGAGAATGAGCTTGTCTTCTACCCAAAACGACCCTAACTGCTTAAAATCCATATTCCCCTTTCAGAGTGTCTGACTCACACAAAGCACTGTGCACTAAAGTCCTTCTATGGCAGAGATCTCAAACCACCTGAGACAGTTTAATGCAGCCAGAAGTAGACAATTCATTCGAATTTATTTCAACCAACCGGTTGAGTACTTTATGACTGTGGCCATTTTCTTTACATTCAACTGGCTAGTTGAAACAAAATCTTGGTCTGGATTTTTACTTTCTGGACCTGAGATAGCCACCTCTGAAAATGGTCCTCTACACGATCTTAATCCATTATGAAACCTGGCCTATACAAAGACCTTTCAATTTTGACACTGAACAAAAGAATGATTTGACACCATCATCCTTATAATTAGCAGATTATAGACTTTTCTTTCTCTTAAAAAAAAAGCCCAAGGGCCCCACTTGAGGTGAACAGCTCCTAACCAGTGATTCCAGCTCCATTATTGAAGTTTAAGACCCCTACTTTCTAGCATGCCCCAAATATACAGTTTTGTAACCTCTTGATGCCTCCATAGACCTACTCTTGTCAACACACACATCTCAGACTGTAACTTTCTAAGGTATGAACTTTGACTAAACTTCCTCAGTCTTCCTGGATCTCCATCAGATCTACACGCTTACACCCGTCTGCTTACAGCATGCTTTCAGCTGTCACGTCTTTGAAGCTGCAAGGGCTTCTGAGAAGAGCGATATCTTTGCTGTCATAAACCGCGCTACCGTGTCTTTCTGTTTACGCCGCTTCGATCGTTGACCCTGGGGCCCCCTCCTGAATGACAGAAGCTGCAAAATGAGCCAGATTCCACACAGTGTAACCTGCTAACAAGCTAGCGTGAGGTGACCCTTTACTCCGCCCGGCAGGCCCCTGGCACCGCGACCCCCGGTTTGCCCCTCTATTTGTCAGAAGGCTATGGCGATGACTTCCTTGTCTGAATTGGTCAGCGGGGGTCCATGTTCTCCTCGTCAGAGGAGGTGGTTAAACATACATGCGTGCTGCCGCACCTGAGTGAGCTGTCGGTAAGCCCGTAACCCCCCCGCTCCCCCCTCACTGCCTGCTCAGTCATAAGGGGAGGGGCTTGCTTGCAAATCAGACAGCCAAAATCCTCGAACACGCAGAACCTCTACCGGCCCACCGCGGCCAATCTGGGGTATGATAAATAAGGGGGCCTTAGGTGGCACATTGCTACTGCACGCCTTCACACGAGATCCTCAAAAAAAAAGTGCAAGCTCACGGCAATGTGACAGGAAAGGTTCATGGCGTCGATGGACTCACCTAGCGGCAATGTAGAGGGTCCGGTTCATTACCACGATCAGCTGGATGTCCAGTTTGTGCCGCTGCGTGCTGTTTCTGCCGGGCTTGTGGCCAATGAAAGCCGGGTACTGCTTGGTGTCTGAGGGCGAGAATCAGGCTCTCAGAGGGGGAATTCCGGCCCTCGGCCCCCCCCCCCGGCAAGGTCAGCACCAGATGCTGTTAATCGCCCTCGCGGTGCGTACGCCTTGAAGGTCTCTCATGTTTTCCGGGATTTGTAAACTCACATATGATGAGTCATGAGTGCCGATGGCGGCTGGACCCCGGATTAATTAGCATGAGGTGAAGAACCGGCGTGTACAGAGTTCTGAGACAGTTCTAGAACCCCACAAAAAATTCTCCCTGCCAGCAACAGGAAAATATTTGTGATGGACAAACATGCTACAGTCTGAAGGCTCTTCAGAATTCCCCAGTGGTTTCCCCGGGTGCTGGGTCACATTTTGGATTCTGACCGCATTGTCTGGGGAGATTATGGGATGCACCCTTGGGTACTTACAGTTGCCATGGGATACAGTGATGGGCTCAGAGTCCTCTGGGAAGCCGGCGCCAACGGCATGCAGCAGGCTGAAGTAGAGCAGGAGGGTGCCGGTCTTCATGGTGGCACACGGGTCTTCCTCAGGGGGCGCTGAATCTGACGGCCCTGTAAGGGGGAGGAGCCGGGGTTTAGTTAGCACTGCCGGACATGCCGGGGGAGACAGGCCGAGCCCGTGGTGCGGCATGCGTGGCTACATCGGATTAGCGTGCCGAAATGCGTCAGAGATCAGCGGCGGAGCGCGTGGGCTACTGGAGCACCTGTTGGGGGCAAGTCTGTTATTACACTGAGATGTCTACATTCATTTTTTTAGCAGAAGCTTCTGTCCAAAGTGCCGCACAAGAAAGAAAACAGGGTCAGCCAGTGCCTGGAGCAATGGGCGCTAAGGGCCTGGCTCAGCGGCCCATGGGGTTTAAACCAGCGACCTTCCGATCACGGGCACCGAGCCACACACCACCCTAGAGGGCCTGTGTTCTCTTTCAGAGCTGAAATCCTGCCAAGGGTCTGCACGTATTAAAATGGTTGTGTGATAGGCAGGCAGAGGCAGGATTAAAAGACAAGCGCTTTTTTTATTTCATTAGGCAACGGCCATCTTGCTGGTCAGATTTACAGCCTCCCGTGGCCCCCCTCGCCCTGTGTGCTCTCATTCCCGGGAACCCTCCTTACATGTAGAGACAGCGAATTGCACCCATAAATCACAGCAGACAATAACTGATCCGTTAATCTAATCAAGTTAATAATTTAATATAACTTTTCTTGTTCCTCCAATCCAGGCCGTGGACATTTGGGATATTAAATATAAATCTCCTACATTTATAAATGAAGATGGAAATTCTCTATAGCGGAGAGACACGTTTTCAAAGGAGATATGTTTTTTTAGGGGGGGGAGGCTGCCCTCTACCCATGAATCTCATTCAGAGGCTGACTGACAACAGTCTTCTCGTCGAAATGCAAGGAAGAATGTGAAGCGAGTGAATAAAAACACCAGGAATCGGTCTTCACCGCCATTCTCCCCCTCATGGCGCCCCGCTCCGGAACGCTTTAATGAAATGGGGGGCTGCTCTCTGAGAGACTAGCCCCTCTCGCCGCCGTTCCTCCTCCCGCGTCTTTCACGCTGTCCCGCTCGCCGCCGAGGCAGAAGCCTTCCGGCTCTCCGTTTTGTTCCTGAAGTTGTTGAAAATTTGTGGCCACGTGTAAAAACAGACAGTGGCGATATCCGCGCCAGAATAACACGGAGGGCACAGGGACGTGTTCGGTCTGCACTTCTTACTGTAAATGTACATTGTACAGACTGGAAATGGACAGAAACCCTGGTAACACGTAACTGGGTGTGGTGGGGGAAACGGCATGCGTTCCTCTCCAGGAAACAAACCATGGAAAGAGTGGGGTTCTGGGAACAAGGGGAGGTTAAGGGTTTTCCTCAAGGGCCCAACGGGAAACTCACTCTGCCAATTAGGGGATTTGAACTGGTGACCTTCTGATTACAAACACTGAGCCCTAACTAGAGTCACACACAGCCCTGGATCCAAATATCAGAAATGGACAGAAATGTGGCTGAGGTCACGGTCACTGGGCATCAGGCTGGGACAGGCCACCAAAACTGGGAGGTGACTTAAAAGCAGAAGCTTCAGAATAATGACATTTTGGAATGGAATGCCTTTATAGTCATGGTGTAACCAATCTTCCTCTCCCACGAGATACACACACGTACAGGTGAGAGTGAAGGTTGGGATCGGAGTGCAGGATCCGGCCATTTATGCTGCACCGCCGGAGCAGCAGGGTCAAAGAGCCTCGCTCAAGGGCCTACATGCGATATGATTATTCTCTTAGCCACAGGGTTAAAGCGTCTGGACACAAGCATGCACTCCCAGATGGTGAAATCTGATTGAAAAACAGGGGAAATTTCAAAATACCCAAAGGCTGTGATCTTAGCCACTCAGAAGGCATAGTGTCGGCTCTGGCCAATCAGGAATCACGTGATGAGGTTTGGATGTGCAGCCTGCTGCCTAACTGGGTAAGAAAGATACACCCGCCTCTGGAGGAGCATAACGATGCAGGATACATCAGAGGGAGATGCGAATGTTTAATCTCCACCCGCCATTAAATACTAATCAAATTATGCAAATGGGGGCCGGGTGCACTTAGGGGGATACAGACGGCGGCCTGCTTATGGCCTTTGCAGGTAATGCTTCCTCTTGCAATCAGTGTGGAGGCCGGGGGGCTGCGTGGCTCTCCTGTGAGTCCAGCTAGCGTCACATGTCAACAGCAGCACCGTTATGGTACTGACTTGCTACACGCCCCCACCAGAGGGACCGTGTCCTTGTCTCACACTCATTTAAATGTTTTCGCAGCCATTTTCCCAGAGACACGCTAAAGACTCGCACAGCTTCCTAAGCGGGAAACTTTTCCCACACGCTATCCTAAAGCTTAAATGAACTTGGTTTACACCCCACCTACGGCATACGGCACCCATGAGAGAACCTGGGGACTCATGTTCCAGCAGTTGGGTCCTCAAATCGGGCTGCCCTGTGCAGTGCCTGCGTTATGTTAATAACAGACAAGGCTGAAGCATGTTTGTTGTTGTTGGAAAAAAAGATAAATAGTTTAACGATATGAACAGTCAATGCTAATTAAGAGTAACATAACTCCAGAAGTGGCGGGTTCCTCGCTGAAATATGACCGTTGGCAGAGTACGGACGCACTGCGATAGGGACTGCAGAGTCTGAGCTTAATGAGCTTAAATGGAAGAGTAACAGGCATGTTTATAAAAGAATGAAAGGTGAATTAGTCACCCTTCATTTTGGCTTGTGTCCCAAGCCAAACGTGGAAGGAGAGATTCTTAGCGACAGGCCTGTGGATACCTCTGATTACTGGGCCAGACCGGAGGGCCGTTACTGGCTAGCCGGGAGGGGGGGGGGGGGGGGTACAAGCTGCTCGGGACTGTCCACACTGTCATCTGCTGTACTGCGTCAACACCATTAAAAAAACCAAAGCTCTGGTTAAATTATAACCAGAATAACACAAGGAAAAGGAACAACGTGAAAATGCAGTTGGCTGGGTATTGGGGCACATAGACAGCCAGTGCCCCGCCCCCCCCCCGCGAACCTCCCGCTCGCGAAGGGTGGCGCGCCTCAACCCTCCGGGTCCCTAAGGGCGCCGAGCTTGTGGC
>JAODKE010000043.1:7126058-7138123 GCA_026779605.1 Mormyrus hasselquistii
AAGAGACACAGTGAAAACGCCTGTGGGTGGGGTTTGGGGGCAAAAGCACGCCCCCCCCCCCCCCCCCCCCCCCCCCCACCATGGTATCCCAGGGGCGCAGATGTTGACTTTAGGGTCAGCCAGGGTGACTCAGGGGCAGCAGCTAGAGTGGTGGAAGGCGGTGATGGAATAAGGTCATGCAGACGCCTGGGCGACTAAATTCGAGGACACACAGCAAGAAACAAACCCACAAAAAGTCCCCTCCCCCCTCCCCAACGCCCCCGTAGATCACTGCTCACTGCATGGGGTGTGTCACATTGCGAGTGCATGCCTTCCAGCCGAGGTCAAGCAGAAAAATGGTCCCAATAAAGGGTTTCCTATCTGAATAAATCCTGATAATGTTAATCCCTCTTCCACAAACGTGACCACATTTAACTCAAACTCACAATAAAATCTGGCTTAACTGCTCTGGCTATTACTGGCTAGATTCTAACGTAACATAAAAGAGTTAGTCTTCTTTTCGAGGGCTGCGTCTTTGTGTGTGACCACCCTCCCCGTCTGATCTCAGCATCCACGAAGCGAATGGGTTTTTTTTCTTTTTTTTATTTGTCTACCAACTGGAATCCAACCTGTCCTTTGTGACACACTTCCTATACAAGGAGCCAGAAATATAAACGGAAAACAGAGAGGGTGTACCCGATAAGATCGCCGCCAAAGTAAACAAGAGGGAGACAAACACGGAACAATGGGAGATAGCTGTGAGCTCCTCTCACCCCGTCCTGCAGGCCTCTGGAACGTCAGCGATCAGCTTCGCGATTTGGTGGGGAGACGAGTTAGCCGAGGCCGGCCAGATGGTGTTTATGTAAATAGCCACAACCCCTTGAAGAATAGGGTCACAGACTTGGGCTGTGTGAATCGTCTGCTCTCCTGTCAATCAACAGAGAGAACCTGAGAGTAGGATGTGGCCCCTCCCGCTGGTCTGGGGCACAAGACAGGGGGCGAAATGCTGGATGTTTAACGGAGACGAATCGGACTGCCGTTTCCGCGTACCTCCGGCATCATCCATTACGGCGAGCGTATCGATTGGGCGCGGTTCCTGACGCGTTTGCCGTCTGGCATGTCGACGTTCCATAATTCACTCTGGCTACTAGAGAAAAGGAGGCATTTAATTAATTTAGATGGAACCATTCCAATTACATCCCGCATAACCGCGCACGCCATTAGCATTTCCCAGTTCATAAGCTGTCCGTGGAGATCTCTCCGGCACGTCGTGTGGTCAGAGAACGGGGAGGAGTGAGAGACTAACGCACTATTACCTCACTACCCTGGGTTCCAGTCCACCAGAGGATGGGCTTTGAGGGGACCCCTGACCATGAACACGGTGACGCCTCATTTCCGAAACCCAGCTGGGTCGCCCTAGCCAACGAGACCAAACAAAAGGAAAAAAAAAAAACAGACAATGTCAGCCAGAGAGTCAGCATGAAACAGGCCTCTACCTCGTCAGCCTCAGATGGGAAAGGTAAATCAACATGAAAACAAAGAAGCTAAATGCGTGTCCTGCATAGATTTCACGTCAAATTCTAAGCACGGCATTGGAGTCGCGCAATGGAAGAGTAAATTATGCATCTGCAATTGGGAAATCAGTAGGAGCTTGAGTCTTATGACAAATCTTCCCGTGTTGGTGGATTAGCGGGAGACAAAGGTAGGGCTGCTCTCCCACAGGCAGGCCGCATTTTCATCAGTCAAAAGGGCTTCGAGGAGCCTGGAGGCCTCCTGAGAAGAGAGGGCCGCTCAAAATCTGACCTCACCTCTGTTTGTGGGGCGGCCAGTTTCAGAAGCACCTTCAGGAGAGATGGGAGCCTCGTCGCACAGCGACAGGGTAGGAAAAGCGCCTTCCAGTTGCTACTACATGCAGGAGGATTAGCCAATGTTATGTTTCGAATCGCTGAGTGACAGGGGAGGCTGCACTCTGGGGGCCAATCAGCTCTCATCTGGGGCCAGTGCCCCGATGGCCCCACCCCTTTATGCACTGACAAAGACACACATTCCTTACAAGTGGAAGAGTTTAATTATGCAGCATTTCGTCACCAAAGCGGCAGTGTGAGAATTAGGTTCTTGGTGACACAGAGTTTTAAATCTTTCTGTGTGACATGTATACTTTGTAGATATCCATCTTAACCACACAAGTGAAAGAAAAAAAAAAAACACGCGAACACAAAGACTTCCTTAAATGAGTCAGTTGCCTCTTTTAACAGACACTATGGACCAAAGACGCTTAGAGTCTGTTAGTTTCATCGATAACATGAACATTTAAAAGTGGGAAGGAGAGATGTAACATCTCACATTTTGACATTCGGATCTGAAAAAGAAAAAAAAAGAGCAGGACCACAGACGCTACATTGCTGGCTGATGATCTGGATTTTGGACATTATTGTACTCAAGAGAGATCCACTCTGCACATAGTACTTGCTATCTTGCATTAGCTTATCACTCCCAAGAGGAGATGTCTGTTTACAGACACGCTGACTGACTCGGGTGGTGGTGCGTTTTACAGCCTTATGCCGTATTAACACCGATTAAATAATTGCTGCTTCAGTGTAAATTCGGGTGTGATGATAGACTTGAACCTTCCACAGTAATCTGGGAAGGCAGCAACGGCGAGACTCCTCAAAATCACTCGAAGGAGTCGCTTTGGAGAAAAGCTATTAGGAAAATAAGTAACATACGGTTACGGTACGAGATCAAAACAACAGGAGCAAAGTCGCTCGGAGCCATTTTCTGGGGTGGCGCCAGGACTGTTGGCTGATTTTCCACCCCACTGATCAGCAGGCTACACCTACGGCTGATGCTTGATGTGCCAGGCGGGTCAGGGACAATCCGGCCTCGGTGAGCAGGATGCTAATCTGCTAAAGCGCCGAGCACGGGAAACAGGAAGTGACACCCTTAATACCGTGGGGCGCCTTGTGATTGGCTGTGCTCGGGATGTAGCGTTTAGACAGGACGTCACGGAGACAGACCTTAAACAGGTCGTTAAACACCAGCATTAAGGGGCCGCAGCCTTTGACTGAGTCCGTGGCGGTCACTGTAGACGCGTCTGCGTAAAACGACGGAAACTGTTAGGCAGCAAACGAAAATGTGACCGAGGTCCATAAATCCGGTACCAGCTCCTTTAAGGTCACACTAAGCCGCTCACAGCGGGGTGGGGGCGTGACGCAGGATTGGCAGTGTAAGTCCTCCATCACCTGTGTGGTGCCCGTGATCTTGACAGGAAGCTGTCTTGCAGTGGCCCTGAGTCGCGTCTGTCAGCCAATCAGCATGCATCCCCAGTTTCCTTGCTATCACCAGTGGTATCATGCAGGTTACAAAGGGCACATTTCAGCTGTCTTCCTTTGACTGTCTCTCCTCCATTGTTACTTATCAGTTTTTCTCTCTTGTCCACTCTCTGTTTCTCTCCTTCTTTCTGTCTCTCCCTATATTTCCAGTACTTTTCCACCTTTTCTTCCTCTAGGTCTTGTCCAGTTTCCCTTGTGTCTCTCTTCCTTTCTCTCTAGCTTTAAATCTTTCTGTCTGACATGTATACCTTTCCTGGCTGCCTGTCTCTTTATCCCTCTCTCTCTCCCTCTCTCTCCCCTTCCCCCTCTCTTCCTCTCTCTCTCTCCCCCATTTTCCCTATCTCCCTCCATTGCTCAACCGCTCCCCCTCACCGTAAGGGCACTACACTATCCAGGCAGCGATAAGAGTGCACAGCACAGCACAGGTTCTAAAAACAGCCTGAAAGTGCTGATTGGGACAGAGGGTGCTCGCTGAGACCCAATAAGCACCCGGGACCAGAGGCAACTGATCCACAGACTGTGAATCATGGCTGTCTAACTTTAACGCAGGGACGACCAAGGGTGCGTTTGCGTGCACAGACTCGGACAGATTCCACCGCAAGGAGACCTCGCCTTTCATTTTTCCTCACTATTTTTTTCCTCCCCTGACATTGTCCTGCCAAACAAAGGGCAGATAAGATAGGGCTTTCAACGTTTCTCATGCAGTAGGGATCAAAGTAATAGTTTTAGATGAGTGGCTGTTCATAATTTACACCAGGACATTCAATAACGTGCTTTGGGCCTTTGCAGAGTTGTGTACATACTTCAGATAAGCAACCAGATTAACACTTAGTCTCATTTGCAAATTTACATAGTAATTAAGCTATAATCACTCTCACCCCACCAATAGAATACCTAATTATCATGTCAAAATTATTTTACCTATAATACTCATGAGTGGTCAGAGAGACAAAGCCCTCTGTGCTGGCAGTGTTGAGGTATTAAGTAAATAATACTGGGAGGAGGTAGTGAACTATTTTAGACCCTTTGCATCATTTCCAGGCTCCATACGGCACGTCTCAATTAAAGAGACGGCAATCCCAGGGGTCTGTGCTAATTTCTTGCACTGCTGGGGGGGAGGGGGTGCATACTCATCGAGGGGAGGACGGATGCTCAATAACTAATTTTCCACGTTGTATCAGTGGAGATCTTTGATTACCAGCTCCTCATATTAGCTGTGTCATGCAATCCTTCTAATGGAAAAGTTTCATTAACTCAGCCGCCAGGGCTATAGATCACGGGCACTGCGCGCAGAACCATAGGCTCAGCATGACGAAAACATGCGCTGACGTCAGGGAACCGTCTGAAAGCCATCGAGAGGAAAGTCTAAATTCGCAACACGTGGCGAAGCGACCTATAACTGGGCGGGGAGGCTACTGATGCAGGTCTGAGCGGCGAGAATGACTGACATGAGGCTGTTTACCTCTGGATGCCTCTGGAGTAAAGCTGCTTTGTGCTTGTGGTTATCTCTCTGTAATGTACCAACATCGAGACATTTTCCCTTTTACTGGCATTAAGTCCATCCTACCCCTCAGGTGGAAGAAATAAAGACGTCGCTTTATTTTTCGAAATGTCAGTCATCTCGATTAATATGACTGCTTTGACTCTTGAGGTTTGATGTTTGAAAGACTGAGATAACTTACAAAAAAATGTGAACTGCTTGGTAAAAGTACGCTAAACTAATTATAGAGGGCATGTCAGGTTTCCTCCACTTGCTGAGACCTATATAACTATACTTCCTGTGGCCTTTGTGGTGTCCATCCCACCTCCTCTACTTCCGCTTTTCAACAAAACTCCCCCAAAGGCATATCGGTAAATTTAGATTCTGAACTATAAAGGGGAAGACGGGATATTGAGATGATTCTGTGGGGAATTCAGTTCGGGCGGGGCGTGTGTATTGGTTGGAAAGCTACAGAAAGAAGGTCACCAGAAAGAGAAACAGATGTGAGGATCTTTAAGGGACAGACATAGGGGACAGGCGTGATGATCTCCAGCAGAAAGAGGGACACATTTAATGATCTTCAGCAGAAAGGGGACAGATGTGATGATCACCAACAGGAAGAGGGACAGGAGTGATGATCTCCAGCAAAAAGGGGACAGACGTGATGATCACCAACAGGAAGAGGGACAGGAGTGATGATCTCAAGCAATAAGGGGACAGTTGTGATGATCACCAACAGAAAGAGGGACAGGAGTGATGATCTCCAGCAAAAAGGGGACAGATGTGATAATCACCAACAGGAAGAAGGACAGGAGTGATGATCTCCAGCAGAAAGAGGGATGGGTAGTGACATCCAGCAGGATATAGGTGAGAAGTAATATTCTCCAGGAAATACTGATAAATGTCATAATCTCCAGCAGAAAGAGGGACAGGTGTGAGGATCTCCAGCAGAAAAGTGCCCAGCACACTTCACCTGAAGCTCCTTCCTGCCTGTCACACTCAGCTCTCTGATGTTTGTCTAATGCTTGGATTATGATTTCTTTCAGCAAATCCTTGCCAGAAAGTAAATATCAGGCAGAAGTGGAGCATAAGCCTTTAATACAGTACACCTACGTGTAGAAAAGCCTTGATGTTTCCAAGCGCAGTGTGAGATACTTGAAAAGTAGCCTTGATGGAAACCGTAAACATGTTTCAGAATTGTTTACTCCAAGGCTTAAACTCTTTCAGCGGATACAGAAAAGAAACCTTCTATTCTTGCTCCCCTCCATCAGAGCGCTCTTCTCGAGGAGTCGCTGAATTATTCATTCAGTAATTTTCAGCTAATTCATGGCAACAAAGCAAACGACTCACAGATGTGGAGAGGTCGATGGCAATCACAAATTGGAATTAATATAAAATGCCATTTAGATATCTGCACACTCCCCACCAAGGACACCCCGTGCTGTAATATTTTTATAGCATCGTAATAACACAAACAAATACACAAATGTAATTCTTAGGACAATGATTACAAATGTAGCTGGTTTATATGTTATTTTGATACCTCTCTACTGCACAGCAACACCAAAATGCCTTTTTATCAGTGCAGCGATGTGAGCAGATAAGTAGCAGAAGGCCAGTAGGTATCTCCAGCCCATGAGAGAAACTAACCCTAATATGAATCCTATCTGCCGAATAAATTGCTTTCCTCACCAAAAAAAAAAACTAACTCACCATCTCATCCCCAAAGGAACCATGTCCACTTGTAGACTTTCATTAAAAATTCATCTAAATTCCATTTGTCTTCGTAATCTATAATTGGCGACTGAATTCGGGACCGTGCAGCTGGGTGTGGAGACGAGCAAAGGAGCCGAGTCTGTCCGCAGAAACCCAGAGACCCCACGGAGAGATCCTCGCTCGGCCGTTTTATCCGAGGGAGCGCCCTCCATCTCCCCTCTCTGAGTTTAGGACACGTCACACAGTTTAAACCCACACGGGGAGCTAAATAATGTAAATTAACCCAATGGAACGGCAGACTGTAGCACTATCTTTTCAGGACTGATTAGGCTCAAATATCCACTCAGCTAATGACTGGAGTGCGGGAGCATTAACTGCCAGCCTTAGCTAGCCAACAGAGCTTTTTTTTTAGAATTATTTTTTTTGTAGTTTTCAGGATAACCCCCCACCCCCCCAATAGAAACAGCATGCCCTCGCTGTCATGCCCAATCCAAGGGCTACGCCAGCATCCAGCAAGCAGGCTTGAGACAGTTGCGCCAAAAACAAGTGAAGGTAGCCTTATTGCAGACGGCCCCTTCGCCCTTGAACTAAACACTTCTTCATCCAAAACTGGAGATTCCTGCCCAGACAGGCAGCATATTGGGACACGGCTAACAGGCGGGGGAAGGGGGGGGGGCGGGAGTTGAGCAGGGTGCTCAGATTCGTACGGCTACATGCCGGATCCTCCATCAGATGAAACGGGACACGGGGTGATCACGCAGATGTGTGATTAGCGGTGCTGGCTAACAGGCAGGAACGTGTTTGTTGTGTTCTGACACACACCTTAGAAGCTCTCATCGCACGGCGATGCCTTTTGCATCTGCCTGAGCATATTTCGGCACACGTATCCGAGCTTGAAATCTCACAGCCGGAGGCGGCCTGTTTTTGCAGCGTGGAGGCCGGCCTGCCGCAGAAATGCGTCCCCCAACCCCGGTTTAATTAACGGGGGGGGGGGGGGTTAGCGGTGGACAGGTCTGACAGGCGACTGCGAGGGTCCCTCATTCTGGGCAGCTCCTTGAGTGTGGAGCGGCGCTGCATTAGCATTCAAGGTAGTGTGCTCCTAGCCGGTAAATCCTCCGCAGGGGTGAGTTTGCAGCCATGTAACTCCATGAGTGCCGAGATATCATCGTAACCGGATGGGGACGTGGTCCCCACCAGCAGGTGCCGAGAATCAAAGCGACACTCTATTTGACGCCGAGCGATCAGACCGCCCCCACACCGCTTGAATTCATTAACATTTTCCAAGTGGTCCCTCTCGGCCCGGGAATGGTGACACAACGGAAGGACTCACTCTCGCTTTTTTTCCGCGTGAACCAGGCAGAAAACCCAGAGAGGGATGCGCCACCTGTGGTGGTGTGAGGAATTGCACATATCCTATAGTTAGAAGGGAAAGCTTGCAGCTGCGAGGCAAGAAAAAAAAAAAAACACAGACTCTATAATTTGAGCAAAAAGCAGGGAAGGGAAGCACCTTTAATGGAAGACTCCATGAAATGCACCATTAACCGTTACCCCGCGCAGTGGGCAATCAAAAAAAAAAAAAAACAGCCACTGGGAGTGCTGGGAGTGATGGGAAGCTTGGTGGGGGGCCATCTGAGGAAAGGGGCCTCTTGGCAAAAGAAGGCTTTGTCCTCAGAAGCAGATTAACTATTTTAAAAAAAATCAGAAGGTGATGTGGGTTTTTATAATGAGATGAATGCAAGTCTGGCTCAAGCTCACTGAAATCTACAGAACCAGGTCCAGACTGTAAGGAAACACCAGCAGCGGACCTGCCTTTCATTAAAACTCATTACCAAGCCCACAGTAATGAAGGACTGGCCCGGGGGGGTCCCTCCCACCAATGGGGTCCCTCCCACCAATGGGGCCCAGGGGAATCTGCTCTTTCTGCTGTGAGGCCCGAGTCAGCAGGACAAAAATACCCACAGACACCTACTGCTTCTCCCTGGTTTCTCCGCGGCAGAGAGCGACGCCTCTGATGCGTCACGGTCCAGCCGGCCATGTGTGAGTGTTTGTGTATTCCCACGTCCGCACATCGCTGTGACTTTGGGATAATATCTCACTACCAACCCCCGGACACTGACTGTTAATTTCCTGTCTTCCCATTGATCCATCGCACCTTTTTCTGCTCTCGGTTCATGGTGGCTCTTCTGAACCATAAAGTACAGCTTGTATGATTACGATTCTCGTGCTTCTTATGCTTATTGTCTCTGTTTCATGTTTAATCATCTTTTATCTTCTTTGTACTTTCCTGTTAAAACACAGTCTAGGAGTTGGGCTACCAAGCATTTCAGTGTGTGCTGTACTGATGTATGACTGCATGACAAATAACATTTGATTCAACTTGATTTGATTTGGTCCCTCGTTACGATCGACTGCTTTACTGCATGAACCTTAGTTGGGTGCAACAGCCGTGTCTCTGCTGTGATTTAAGCCTTTTGGTCAAGGGGTCTAGTGCTCAGCCCTCTGACCAGCTGCTGGCCCTTTTTGTTCCTCGGATCTGGAGGCTCCCCGGGGCCGATTTGGCAGCCCCCTCAAAGTGGATCTGGCAGTAAATTTTGGGGCTGGGGGGGTCGGGGATTGGCCTGACGAAAGAGCCCCCTGGGGTAATGTCTCACTTAGCACTTTCACTCGAGCTTAATACATGCTGCACAAAATTCCAGATAATCCCACTCTGAGTTTTCCGAATAGGCTGGCTGCAGGGCTCAGAACGAATCCATTGGGCCTTTCCGGAAGGTGCCACACGTCTCCATGGCGAAGCCAGATTCTGCCCACATTAAGCACCGATCCCACACCGAACCCATGCTTAACAGCAACTGCCCACTGCTCCCACGCTCTTCCAAGTAAGTCACATGGGGAAGGCCTTTCTGGAGACCGGCGAATTCCCTCCATAGATGGCCTGCATCACAAAAAATCTATAAACTGTTTCGGTTGAGTTATTTATCGGCCTATGAACAGCACAGACACAGAGGAGAAAAAAAAACTGCTGTACCTTACAGCTTAGAACAGTTTGAAGCAAGACTCCTCCAGGAGAAACCCAGCATTATTTTCTTCTTTTCTGTGACAAAAAGACAAAAACAGACACAGTCAATTTGATACGTTGTGCCGCCTGACGAGTCGACGATGCCCGTTCTCATTTTCCATAGCATCTTCCTCACTTAACAAACAGATTCCATGTCATTATGAGGCTAAAAGTCTTCATTCACATTAGAGAAAAGGTTCCAGAATACAAGGAGCTGTGGATGAGCAGCAACCCGACACTGTAAATTTCTTTTAATGACAGTTTAATGGGGTGGGAGTCCCAACGCAGGCTGACCATCTGAGAAGCCCGCGGAGCTCTTGGCCGACGAAGCCAGGCAAGATCCCTGCGCTCACACAGGTGCACTCCATACGCCGCCGGTGCGGGCCGACCCGGAGGAAGCCCCCCCCCCCATCTTGAAATTATGCCCTTTGAATATTAACAACCTCTTCAAGTGGGAGTGAAAAGTGGTGACAGTCCAGGATCTTTACTGCTTAAGCACTAATCATCTCAAACTTACTCTTGGTTTTCTGTAAGGTTTTGGCTGAACTGATTTAGCTGTCAGGATAGCCATTACACCCGAAAGAACACCTGATACGTTTTTAAAACGGGTCTATCGTTATTTTGTCATGAACCATTAGCCTTGTAACGCTAATACTCATTTGTATTTTCACTCACACAAACCGCTCGTGCTCTGATTTCTGCTGGATTCTAATCAAATAAATTTGCAGCCATTTTCCTCTATTAAATGTAATTTATCTACCAGCCGGTCCACAGATCGATCAGCCAGAGAATCGCTTGTACGTGCTTCAGGTTTGGCACCACGTGTAACCTCCGGCACACGATATTCACAGGCTGTCAAACTTCAGCCGGCGAGCCTCAATCACCATCGCGATTCCAACGATCCGCACGTGGAGCTCTGCTCTCGCCGCCGCTCACAGATGTTTAAGATGATGCATAAACTTCAGTCCCGGAATGGGTAACAGGCAGGTACAATGAGCTTAATTTGAGTGTAAGAAGCCAATGAGGGCAATTAGCCCATTAGCGAAATGACCCCTTTGAGCGAGCTCCGCTGCATCAGGTGTTAATTATGCGCAAACATCGAGCCGGCCAGCGCACGGCACTCACTGAGCACAAGATCGGTGCCGTCTGCACATCGAAGGCTAGGCTAACACGTGGCTGAAAACAGGCAAGAGGAGAAACACTGATACTGCGTCCGCGGGCTCATCAAAGGGTGTTCTGTCCGCCACGTCTGTGACACAGCTGGGGTCTGTACTCTGGGTTCCTTACTGCCAAAATAGAAGGTAATTTGGAATGAGGCCCCTGGAGCCATGTGGGGGACAAGGCGGGGCACCGATGCCCCCACCCACGGGTGGCAATGGGGGGCTGCAGATAACAGGCTGAGCCCAGACACAGAATCAGCTCTACTGAGCTGCCTCCCCCCCCACATCCTCCCTCGCCTGCAGGGCTTTGTTCGGCAAACCTTACCCTAACCCCACCCCCATCCTTCTATGTCCCACACCATGTGACACCAGCCCGTGCCTTTGTAGGGGCTGGATTAATCAGATGGGGCCCAATCCGTGTGACCAATTAGCTGGGTCCCCGCAGCGTGTCCGCTTGTGTAAATCGGGCCCCCCCCCCCCACCCACCCACAGACAGAGGACACCCGGTGAGCCGTGTTAGCGTCCATTGCCGAGGCGATGAGAGAGGGGGATGTCACATGACTGAATGAGCTTCGCAGTCACCTGGTACATGCCGCTACGCTGTAATTTCCAACAGAGCATCTTGTCGGTGGGTTAAGCAGCAGGGCCACTCTGCCCGGCCACGTACTTCCATCCATCAACGTCGTCTAGCGCAAGGAACAACACAGAGGAAACCACGGCGAGCACATGAGCGCCCCCTGATGCAGCTAGCGGGCCGCCCACTTCAGATCACCTTACAGCGAGGTTTAGTTACAGGCACGTGTCCCGATCCAAAGGGTCAGCCAGCCTGCCACGACACAGTCCAGCTCTGAAAACGGACATCAGCGTGTCAAAACTAGCATGGAGGCGTCGGTTTCCTGAAACGGCCTTAATCAGCTGCAAGTGACACCGAATATTAAACCTTTTAAAGATACGATAACATTTTACCAAGCAAGCTAATGTTTCATCTGCTGTTACCGCAGACGCAAACGGACCGATCTGGTGCCGGCCACACGTCCTGAGCTTGAGGCCTGATCGGTGGGGCCCCACCCGCAGCCCCGCCCGCAGTCCCGCCCGCCTTCTTGCGGCGCAAGCCAGCGCGCAGTCAGCGCATCCAAAACGACTGCATGATTAATACTGCTGTCACTTCGCCTGTTCCGCTCCGCTGCCTCACACAGGCGCTTTAGCAGCTGAAATAGAGGTGTGCAGGCAGCTGGCTGCACCTGGGACTCCGCTGCTGACCAGCCCATTACCCGCCCCCCCGCGCCGGCCCGGCCACCCACACCCCCCCCACCCCCCCCCTCCCCCCCCCCCCCCCACCCGCC
>JAODKE010000043.1:7140266-7158768 GCA_026779605.1 Mormyrus hasselquistii
GCAGCGCGTGCCGGGCCTCGCCGGCTCGGGGCGCGTGCCCCTCGCTGGGTGGGTGGGCGGGGGGGGGGGGGGGTGGGGCTGGGGTGTGGGGGGGGTCTTGGGGGGGGCGGGGGGGGGGGGGGGGTCAAGCCCATGGGATGACACTCCCTCTTCACACACCTTAGAATGACACCTGAACGCATCTGTACGTCACGAACGTTCAGGTTACCAGAAACTCTAACCGTTACCTCTACGAAGTGTTAATAAGCATCTTCCCACCTTGCCTGCTGTCAGGTCAAATGCCCCAAGCAGCCCTGCATTGTTTATTTTACTGCCGTTTTAAAAGAGCGGGATTCTCCTTTCCTGAAAAGGCGCGGCGGCGTGAGCAGGGCATGCCGGGCCACATAACAAGGACCGTTCTTCGTCCTCCTGGGCCCTCGCCCCTCCCCCCTTAGTCCCCTTCTGCAGAGGGTCAATTAAGCTCCCTAAATAGGAAGAGCTGTCACATTCCATACAGGAGCACACAATGAATGACCACTTTCATTAAAACAACTCAGTTTGAAAAACAAGTAGGGAAGCGATTACCATATGAAAACTACAGAATAATTTATAACCCTGACAGGCCTCCTCTGTAGGCCTCGCTGTCTGGGCTCGAGGCGGCCCGCATCGGGAGGGTATAATGGGGGTCTGTGTGCCGGCCTCTCGGGCCAGGGAGCCCCGTCGGTACCGTCGGACCTCTCTCCCGGGCCGAGGACACAGCGCTGAGTGTTTGCCGTTTGGAGCTCTGCTGTAAGAGAGCCTGGGGCAATGGGCATGTGCGTCATGCCCCTTCTAGATGAAACTCAACACGGGAAGCAGGTCGCACTGGAATCCCCCAACATGGTCCCGTTGCAAAACATTAATGAATTCTACGTGCACTGCGTTACCTCAGACGTTAACAACAAAGGCCGATTTTCATGCGTGTGTGTGTGTGTGTGTGTGTGTGTGTGTGTGCATGTACGCTCCCACCGATTCAATAATGTACCTAATCTAGAATGCACAGGACACATTGTTTGTTGTAACTGGTTTCGCTGGGACTAATGAACTGGATCTGTTAACAATGGCATCTTGAATAGCAGCTAAATCTGAAATTACACTCCACTGAGAGTGACTGTGAAAAGAGTGAGTAGTAATCATTATTCGTCCCAGCGCCCGCAGAACCCGAATTGCATCTGGCTGTCAAACACGCAACTTGACTGATCAGATTTATTTGCCTCCCACTAATCAAACACTTCTAACGCGCGCGGGTGGCATCAAAGCCGCTCCCATCTCTATCTGACATCTGACTCCCACACGTCCGACCAGCTGGTTTCCAATCAGTCACTTAACTGATGGGAAATGCAACCCCCAGCTGGCGGTATTCGATCCGGCCGATACCCGGGTCACCGGAGAAGGGTGCCATTGAACATCTGACATCACCGAAGCGGTTCCAGCAGGCCCCCCGAATGCCACGTTCTCCAAGATAAGGCGTTGTACCAGATCTTAACGTCAGCCACTGCTAGGATTAAGGGTGACGCTGTCAGCACACCACGAGAGGGATCTGCACCTCGGGGGGAGAGAGATTCGAACAGAAGGGCGGAGCTTCTGTTCACCAGGCTGAAATGCGTCATGACATTACTACTTTGTGTGGCAGGAGCTTCTGTCCAGGCAGACTCACCTCACCGGATATTAAGTCAGGCGTGTAAAGATAAGCATTTTTCCTCTAAAGAAGATCGGGCAGTCATTTCATTTAAAATTTTATTTGTCCAGCAGACGTTTTTATCCGAAGCGACGTACATATTCGAGAGGGACAGACAGGGTCAGACAATCCCTGGAGCAGCTGGAGGTTAAGGGCTTTTCTCCGGGGCCCAACCATGACATCACTCTGCCAACTCTGAGATTTGAGCCAGCAACCTTCTGACCACAGGCACTGCGTGCTAAACCCCCCAAGCCACGCAACAACCCTGAAATCGCATTTAATTGTCGAGCAGCTGCTTTCATCCAAAGCGATACACAAGTGAGAAAACGGGGTCATCCAGACCCCAAAGCAATTGGGGTTCAGGGTCTTACTCAAAGGCCCGATCGTGAACCGGTGACTTTCTGATTATGGGCACAGTGTCAAGGGCTATTTGAACACTAACCGCTCGAAGACGGTGACTTCATGGGACCCTGAGCTGTCCTGACCTTCCAGGCTCTATTTTTGATGAGTTTCACACTACTTCAGAAAGAGCGAGAAGGACACAGTGGCAGGTTTCAAACGGAGGCTAGAGGAAATATTCCTGTTCCGCGTTGGTGAGTATTATACTGTCTTACAGTGCTGAAACACAATGCCTCCGCAGCAATGCAATAAATAGCCGACACAGCCACCTATAAACGGCTCAGAAAGTGCACACACCTCGTCATCCAGAATCGATCGTTTCTTAATCACTGGCTTCCTACCATTGCGGACCAGCTACCCGAGGACTTCCTGTCCCATCCGCGGGTGCTCCGGATGTTGGCGACCGGCGGCGTGATGAGGGGTGTGAGTGCGTCCCCTCAACATCTGCATGTTGGAAATTACACCCTTCCATCTTTAGCACGTCTTGAGATCCCAGGACTTCCGGGCTAACCTGCTCGGTGTGCTGCAGTCGCCACAACCCTCCACACTTGGGGATAAGTGATAGGAAAATGAAACAAAAGAACGACCAATTAGAATGGCCAAACAAATAAATGAACAAACGAACGACTGAAAAGGTCAACGGAAAAATGAACAACCAAACAGACAAACAAACAAATATATAGAATTTAGTAAAAATGGTGTCAGCACAATAGTCTGACACCTTGGTCTGCCACAGAGGCAGGAAGACACAGTAATTACTACATCACCAGCTTCTGGGGCAGCTCAGGAAGCAGCAGTGAGCAGTTTCATTAGAAAGGGGCGGAGACAGACAACAAAGACCAGGGGGGTCCCAGTAATTGACCTGAGGTTGACTTTCTCCCCACTAATCGCTGGAGTCTCCCGGGATGAGAAACCAGCGCAGTGAAATCTGTCAGAGCTTGAGCAAGAATGTTCTCCTAAAACACCATGACGGCGTTTATGGTGAAAGAGGAAAACGATCCCGTTCAGGCAGAATCCTACACCATTGCACGTTCTGGTTCAAGGGCTCCCTTATACCTGACAATGTCTCCTAACTGCTCCCAAGACTGCAGCTGATGTCCAACCCCACGGCCGACGGCGATCAGCGTATTCATCTTGGAGTCGTCACAGCTGGCCCCGAGCCACCACGAATGTGGCACGCTTTTCAGAAGACGGAGAACTTAATCTCCCTCACGCAGTGCAGAGTAACTAAGAGCCACTGCGGGCAAGAACCTAATCTTTCACTTGGCATCTATCCGAGTCTCCATCTTTAAGGAGAAGGAGTCATTAACCAGGTGGATTGTAAAGGCCGCCGGTCACCCTCCGGCGCCACCGCAACCTGGGAACCACCATGTTATCGGTCGTACTGAACAGAATCCTGTTTATTCTAGATAATGCCAGCGTCTCCCCGACGGTAAGGGTGTGAGGGAACAGGGCAGGCCCAGGAATCATATGGGAGATCACGGGCAGGTACACAGACGTTCCAAAGTCCTCTGTAGGTCAGCCTCTAAGCAATAACAGCTAGCGTGGGTACGGTTTCTCCTTACCGCTATCTGGTTACCCGCCGTGAGCTCCCATAACTAACCGGCTCCCAAGCTGCCAACGGGGTGGTAACTTAAGATGGCTGACTAACTCGGTGCTGACAGACAGTTTTCCTAATCAGAAGAACACCCCAGCGAATGTCATATGGGAAACCTCGCGTCTGTTTCCACAAAGGGGGAGACCGGGAATCGCATCCCATCCTCTATGCTAGAGAGCCACAGGGTTAGCAACAGCAGAAGTGCAAAAAAAAAAAAAAAACACATTTTGTCAGAATGTGAAGTATGAGCAACGACTGTATTTCATGCATTGCAAATTAAATTCTGCAAGTAACGCGATAAGATAGATCATCCAAGGAGTATTAAATACGGGCCGGCCAAACTGTGGTCTGTGATAGATTAATTACAGGAAAATGTATGGTGGGCTCCATTTTAATCTGTTCATTCAAGACTGTTTTTCATGAATCACACGCAAATCTAAACAATACGTCGCGGATTATACAAGCGATTGGGAGGCTACGGTTCAGCCGATCCTCTGTGCCACTGCATGTTGCTTCATCTGTAACGGAAACTTAAACCACACATCACAAAGAACAGCCAGCCATCCAAAGACAGGCCTCGTTAAAAGGCTAAATGTTTATTTTAATTACTAGCCCTCAATCAGTAACTGTGTTGCAGAGGCGCATTCATACTTTGCCCGCATTGCTCACAATTTCTTTGTGGCCAATGAAACCCAGACGACCTTTGTAGCGGCACCGGCGGTACAAGTAGTGGTGACACAGGCGTTGGATACGGGAACCGACCTGACCCGATTTCCCGGTCAGCCGTCCTGAGCAGCCGCTCGTGAACGTAAACACATGGGTCGGCGAGAAGCTTACGGTCATGCCAGCCAGTCAATCTACGATGCATGAGGCTGCTAGGAACTAAGGTTCTACCTGTCACTTCTGTGACGGGAAACGCAGGACACCTTGTGCGGCCAGACCTCTGAAAGCAGAACCTTGACCTACTTCATAAGCCCTCTTCGTCCCCTTGGCTCAGGCCGGGATACGAGGGACAATGTCTACTTGTCTGAAACGCAGGTAGACCCCCACCCGTCAGCAGCGTGCCCCTGATAAGCAATATCCTGTATCAGCGGAGATTTGTGCTGTATGCACCCTCCTGCCCGCACCCCTCCTCAAAGCTGATAGGCCAGCCGGAGTGAGAACAGTGGGGCCCTTGTGGTGGGGTGGGGGGGCCCCAACAAGCGAGGCCACATGGCAGCAATTTGGCTCATTATTGGTACAATAAACGTACACAAAGCGGCAGTGTCGTTGGCCCCCGTTGCCGGCGATATCTGGCGGCGGCGGACAGATCCCTCCAGATGTGCTGTTTTAAAAAGAGCCACGACCGTGACCCAGTAACTGTGGCGGTGTGAATGCCGGGGGCTGCACTGATATTAATCCCAAGATGGTAACAAACGGAGCCATTTTCCACTAGAACTGTGTGTTTTCAGGGACCGTGAACCCAGTGATGTAGGGGAGAGTTTGTTATTGGGAGGGACACGACTTAATAATATAAATGCAAATGTCTATTTATAGGGGGGAGGGGGCGAATGAAGCCAAATTAAATATTGGGGGGTACACGTACTTCCTGGTTCCTACACCCCTGCTTGAAACGTCTAGCGAAAAAAAACAAAATAAAAAACACAAGCAAGGATGAGATCATCTGTCCCTCTGGGCAACGCCACCAGGTAGGGAGCCGATCTTACAGAAATGACATGAAAGGGAACACCTTGGAGATAAACTCGCCCCTCCCCCACCCCAGCATGATTGGCTACACCCCAGACCCTGCCCCCCACAAATCACAATATGTCTGTCTGGAAGAATGGTTAGTGGACAATAGTGTCGGGATTTCCAGCGTGACCCCATTTCCCACGCACCTGGGAAGGGTGAGAATATGATGTCACCAGGACTGGGGGGGGGGGGGGGCAGGGTCCTGCCTCCCAAGGAGTAAAAAAAGAAAACACCCTTTCCGGTGAATCCCGAGACTCTGGTCAGCTGTGTGAGCTGTGCTAAGCCTATCTGAAGAAAAAAGATCGCCAAGTTTGGCCGGGGTTTTGTCAGAACCTGGATGTCGGCCCAGAGGACCTCACAATGGTCGGTTCTCTTTATTCTACACACGGCAGAATGGAAGAAAAGGCTGTGATCAGGGAACTGTCCACCTCACCAAAAGTGCGATCCGTTCACTGTAATAAGGCTGAGCGGTGTTGCGGGCCCAGTGTTCAACCTGCATATTGGAGGAAGGCTGAATGCTACAGGCTGCAACCCCACTGTATATTTAATTATAAATTATGAGGAGACAATAACCAAGAGCCAAAACCACAGCATTTTCCAGGGAGCTGGTCATACATAAGCACATCTTGGTCCTGGAAATGATGGGCACTCATAAAGTGGCACTGAGGTGAAACGGCCCTGAGGTGAGGCGGCCCTGAGGTGAGACGGCCCTGAGGTGAGGCGGCCCTGAGGTGAGGCGGCCCTGAGGTGAGATGACCCTGAGGTGAGGCGGCCCTGAGGTGAGACGGCCCTGAGGTGAGGCAGCCTTGAGGCCTTTCTCCTATCACAGACGGACAGATAGCTCAATATTTAGCAGTTACTAAAGAAAAGCAGATTTGCCCATCGTGCTAGAGAGGCCAACGGTGGCTTTGCCAGTTTCCATTCATTCTTTGGGAATGAGTACTTCATGTGACCCAGTACTGTGTGATGATTCTACCAAAAACTCCCCAGCAGGCTGATCCTCATTTTCCGCTTCCCCCCTCCCTGCATCGTTTATTCCCCCACAAGCAGACCACTAAACAGTCTGGCTGCTCGGAGATAAGCCCCTCCCCCAGGCCCTTTCTCCGGCCTCCCGGACGGCCTCGGCCCCCAAAACTATGGCAACCGAATATATGATTAATAGATTCAAAAGGAGGGGTGGTGTCCGTGGAGCTCAGAGAGGCAGGGGGGTGGCCCGACCTCACCAGCACCATGCGTGGGCTGTGCGGTGCAATCCACCACCAATGAGCTGGCGAAACCGCGGCTGGGGGGGGGGAGCATGCCAGCATCCCGTAAGCGTTAATTCATGGCTCAATTCGGAGGGGCGCATTCAAAACGCCGGTACAAAAATACATTTGTTTGTCAGTTGCGAAATGTGCGATGCTGAATTAGCAATTTTGCAGCCACGCCTTTTGGCAGAGAGACGAGATTTCAGAGAGTATAAATACAGCAGCGGACGGACAAATGTCTGCGGATCCTGTGAATTGGGTTAAGCAGCTGTCCAGGCTTCAGGTCCATAGGAGCACTTTCAGCCATTCGCCTGTTCACCCCAGTGATTTCCGGACTTACATTTACCAGCCCTGTGGCTTCCCCAGTTCCATCTTCCAGCTCTGTATTTCCTAACCTTACGTCTTTCATCCAAGTGTCTTCCCAGACTTTAATCTCCCAGCTTTACCTCTTCCAGCCGTATGTTTTCCCAGCTTGTGTCTTCCTGCATCTCGTTCGCAGGCCTGGGTGGCCTGTATTCATTGTTGCTGAAGTAAAGCCTGTGTAATTCTCCCACTCCCTGAAACTGTACGGCAGCCAGATCGTCAGCTCAGCACCCTGAGCAGGAAGACAGGCGCGAGGGGATGGGATTTCAGCCGCGTCTGGGAGGGGGCCCTTTTACGACTTTATTCTCTGTCAAATCAATGCTCGCCTAATTGATGCTTTACACTAAACATTAACACAGCAAATCGTTTCATGCTGTCACACCAGGCCAACTGTATATAAATGCAATGCTGAAAATTATGACTTTATCACCATTTTTTTCCACTCACCAAAAAGGAAATAGGAAAAAAAAACAGCAGACTTGCATCCCGGTGGCTTGGTCAAACTAATTCACCAAAACTTAATTTAGACGTGGGTGTAATTTTAACCACCATTAACTCCCGAGGTTTTACATTACCACTCGGTTGTTTTCACCCCGCAGAGCTTGTTGTCACAGTAAAGACTGTAATTATACCGTCATATACTTCACAGGTGTCAGACCGTGCGTCCCCCCCCCCCCCACGAGTTTCTCCGCTAATAACTCCGTGGAAAAATGGGACGGGGGGGTCCCTGTTTAATGGGCCGCGTCTTTGCAGCTGGATTTCAGGCAGGCGAGTGGCTTAGAACCTGTGATTTTCAAATTGTACCGTGGATAAGCAGACATTACGGGAGCCTGACCTAGTTAACTGCTACTTTTGCACATCGCACTTTAGCAGAAAGAGAAAAAAAATCGGCGGTGGGGATAATGCGCCATTTGTCCGCGCGCCGTTCTATTGATCTCCGTCTCTGTGAACCGCCGGGCCGCCTGTCCAGCTAACCGTTTCTTCGGCTGGATATTTACTTAAGCGGTTCGGGTTAAGCGCCCTTCCTCGGCTCCGGAACCGCACGTCCCCACCGTGGGCTCCGCCGTCTTCCTGAAGCTGCCGCCCCCCCGCTGCTGCTGACGAATGCTTTCCTCAGGTGTCTGTTCAGCACATTGCGGGCTGTGCCTCCGATAAAACATCAAGAGCCCTGCTTGTGGAGATCCTCTTTTCAGTCGTACACCACAGGCGGAAACTGCACACGGCACCTGTGAATACAGGCGGCTCATATCCGCCTGCACACCAACCCCACTATGCCACAGGCTACTTCCTCAACAGCTATTGATTCCCTACCTAGTAACTCAATGGCTATATACTCCATGGCTGTGTACTTTGTGGTCACATACTCTATGGATATGTACTTCATAGCTACGTACACCAGGGCTATGCACTACTGGGTTTTGTAGTCCATGGCTACATACTCATTCACTACATATTCCATGATTATATACTCCATGATTATGTACTGTATGGTTACATACTCCATCGCTATGTACTCAATGTCTGCATACTCAATGTCCTTAAACTGGGTCAATGGTACAAAGATGTACTATAGCAAAAATGGCCTTTGAAAGGACTTGATTGCTCTAAAAGATGCACATACCATGCAGAATTCAGGCCCTTCTCCCATCTCTGGTGTCTGGTCATTAGATTAAAAACACTCCATCCAAGCACATCCCACCCTCTCATCTCAAGTGGGAAGGACCTTCTGACCTGAGGGTTACTGCCAGGAAGCTCTTTAACACGCACGCCCACATGGGGCAACAACTAAGATGCCAACACAGGGAGGCTGAAGGGAGCGTTCATTCACTTCAGGAGCCAAGAAGCAATACCTTCTACAATGCAGTCTCAGATTCCGTCACTCTTGAGGGTTTTACAGGATACTCACAGGGGACCGTCTCACTGGGAGGCAGGTCCCCAGTCCCCGGAAATGACATCAGATCCGTCAGACCAGGAAATCGATGCACCCTGGTTTTTACTGGCTGTTAAACCACAGGACTTCAAGTTCCAGTAGAGTAAATTCATCAGTCTGGTCGACTGTGACTTCTGGAAGGGGGACAGAAAACTCAATGGCAAGATGGAACATTCATGAGTGTGGTTTCTTTGGAGGCCTGAAGGATGCCTCTTACCCCAAACCCCCAATAAGAGTCACTGGGAATCAGGTGGAACTTCACAGCACGTAAAGCGAATCAGTCTATCTGGCTCCATAAGATGCACTATCCTCACTAATTACATGTCTGTGTTTATGCTCTTTGACTGTTTGTCACCCATATTATTTACAATGACCTGTAAGTGGCTTTAGAGAAAAGCAACAGTCTGATAAGAACATACGAATACAACGGAAATTACATATGAACTGGTAATGAAAACCAAAGAAAGGCTTGTCATGAGCTATCAGTAAATCAAGGAGACACATTTCTGCTCTGCGAGCCATACAGCCATCAGGATGTTCCCACATCGCAGAGTGGTCAGGCCCATTTACCATGGGGACATTTAACTCTGGCCTCAGTGAACTTGACACCCAGTGTAAAATATTTACTTTAACGGCAGTGGTAACAGCTATAGCTTTCCATCGCAGCTTTCAATGAATCTGGAGGTGGACCACCAGGGATGCATCAGAGTTAATGTTGTTTCCAGTCGATAATCTGCACATTTCAGGAAAGAGCAGGCAGGAGAACAAGCAGGGAGAAGCAAACGCACAGGGAGACATGACATCAGATGAAAGTCAGTGCAGAGAGATGAAGTTAAATATTTAGCGTGCTAAATATATTCTGCTCCGCTGTGAGTGAACTCAACCCAAAGGTGGTCTCCTCTGAGTGGTGTCAGGGGTCTCCGAGGGGGGAGGCCGTGCCCATCTGTAGCACTATCAGCGAGGGACACGCTTGGGGGCTGGGGCCAGGTCCCCGCAAGTCGCGAACACAGCAGCAGAAGGGGACAAGGACACCGCCTGGTATTTGCTCCCGTCCTGGGAGGTGGAGGCAGAACTGTGGGTGGAGCCACATCTCAGAACATTCCCAGCTCCACCTCCTGCCTAGTTCTGCTCACTTCTCTGTGGTGCTTTTCCAGGTCAGATACAAATGACATAGGTACATGCCAGACCATATATTCAGAACAGTAAGTTCAAATCAGCCAGACCAGCATTGCAAGAAACTATAAAAAACTACTGTGAATCACAACTCAGGCCAGTTGAGTGTTAGGTCTTACAGTTCTTCATTTAACAACAAATAAAAATAGGCGTTCATTCGAAACAAAATCTCCGCAACAACCTCCCGGAGTTTAACTTAAAAGTAGTTTAATTTGCTTAACTTTACCAACTAGACTCCTAAAAAGGCTAATAGTGTCAGCACAAAAAAATATGTTTATTCGTACCGAAACGTATTTGTTGAGTTATTCAGCGCTGCCTCGGTGTTCTGAAAACCACACTGAATGCATAACAGCTCTGATGCAAAATTTTCCTCTTTCACTGTGAACTCCAGGATGTCATTTTGCTCCGACGGAAGATTGGCTTTTGTAAATTCATGTAACAACATCTGCTGGGGGTGTGCATGCGTCGGGAGGAGGGGGGATTGATGAATAAGACAGAAAGGAAAAGTCTGACCAGCATTTCAACTGATGAAACACCACTGGAGACCAGTGACCAATCGGGGAATGAGGATTCAACTGTGCAGGCAACAAATATCCAGCAAGTAATCTCGACTCAACGCTGCATTCATATTTATGACATAAACCACAGAGCAGGCAGTGAGGTTTATTATCCCCTTAATATCTACTTATACACGTAACCGGCTTCAGTGATTATGCGCGGCTACATGCTAACAGCGCTCCCCAGACGTCTATTAAGTTCTCTAATTATCTTTGTGCTTCAATATCAGCGATTTGCGGCACCATCCAGAAAGTAGATCTTCATTTTTTGATTTCCAAAAATGAAATGTATTTAGCATTTCCTTGTGCATTTTCAAGACGAATCTAAAAATCCAGACATTAAATCAAATAAAAAGGATTTGTATCTGTACGTTTAAAGCGTGGGGAGAATTCTACACCCCAGTTTCACTCCGCTGGGGCCACAGTATATCTCTGCTTTAAAACATGCAGTGGGATTTCAGCTCATTTCTGAAAAATGAAGGATTTGCTGCTTCATAAATAATGGATTTTATGTGCTTCCAGGTATCTTTGTAATGAACATCATTTACCCTCTTGAAAATCATCATCAATCACGGCATTAAGTAGGAAGGAGTGATTTCCAACAACAGGACAGACCCATTAATGACTGTTCAGCCAACCATGTGACCACAGCTGAGCAACCAGCTACCAAAATGAGAATTACAGATCATTGTTTGGGAGACAGGGGTGACAGCCACACTTCAGCCTAATCGGGCTAGAGGCAGCACAATAGGCTTCATGCCATGGGTGTGAGGTTAAATCTCAAAAAACTCCCCATATATCGGAGTATTTACCCAGCACAAACAATAAACAGCAACAATAATAATAATAATATTCCTCATCATCGTGTTGGTTCCCGTTTTGCATATTTAATCAATAAAACACGTTGTACACGCGTCGTAATTGTACTGTTGTACTGTCTTGCTAAGAGTTCTTATAAATCTTCAGCTACATTTTATGTTGCATAATTCCAGATAGAATATACACTATTGCCATCTGATAATTTTTTAAAAAATATAAGGTTTTTCCACAATGTAGATTAAACTGCAAATATCAGTTCCATGTAAGATGAAGAGCAACTCCGTCTCCTAATAGAAGCGGGAGGATATTTTTAAATATGGACTTCTTATTTATACGGTTGCATTAGGCGTTTGAAACTCGCTAGACAGACCGTCATTAATGAGACACCTGTCAAGTGAAACACCAACAATGGCACACAGTGTTCGCCGCTCTCGTTTACAAATCTATCAGATATGCTGCCACCCATGCATTGAAATCCACAATGAGCCGCGCCGGCGCCTTTGAGCCGCATCTCCGGACTCATCACTCACACGCAGCGCCCCTTGGCCGAAGCGCACGGACACATGCACCCCACCACGCCGTGTGACAGACACACAAAGGCAGATTCATTGTTACTCAAAAGGCAGATCGGCCGCGCTCAGTGCGCCGCCGATACTTACGGACACGGTGAATCGTCCCGGTGGCAAAAGCAAGTTCACTTCAATCTCCCAGTCAACCCGGGCGCTGTTTAGTGGCGATTTGCTGTTAATCTTTTGCTAATGAATTTTCAGTATATTGGGCCAGCATCTTGTTCATTTTAAAAGCTAATGTTTCTAAAGCTGGTATTTTCTCAACACTGCCTGAAAATGAACCTGAACCAGAACTTCCCTAACGACGTTATAATTTTCCACGGTTTATCTTATCAGTCTTATTGTTATATATTGCAACATATGTCGCAATTACTGTCTAAAATGTAATTACCCCAATGTACAGACAATATAACGGTACATTTGATAAAACTGAAGCGTTTATATGTTTTGTAGTAATTAATAAGTCTGCCCTTTCAGTAGGCCTATATATTTAATTAATTTATGGGTTTTTAGAAAAATACATTTAACACAATATAAATATAGCTAAATATAGTGTTTTACAGAGTCATATAAACCATTTCAACTGCTGTTTAGGCTACATCCCAAAATTCTTGGGTAGTCCTAATATTTTAATATTTCTTTTGGTAGAGAAGGCCGGCAAAATAACACCGGTGTTTTAACCCAAATTATAAAATGCAGTTGGCGTGTCACCCGCAGTAAAAACCCTTCACGTGACTTCATATATTTTCCATATGAATGCACAATACGCATTGTTTCTATACTGTAATCTACGTGCACGGAAAACACACAAACAAACACACACACACACACACACACACACTGATGATGAGTGTACATTTTATGCAATGAGACAAATGCCCTGCATTATAGGTGATTAACCTGCGTCCACCTACAATGTCTCAGCTGGTAGATGAGGTGTCGGAGGCGGGCGCGCCCATACCAGCGCGCTATATCCCCCCGCCCCGTTCTCTAGGACCCGGTAGAGTGACTGGCGGGGCGACCACCCGGCAAGCCGGCCCTTGGCTTCCCAACCCCCACTGCCCTAGATGACAACTGATGGGCCTGATGCTCTCCCACTGTTCGAGGGGCGTTATGCACCTTGCCGCTATTTCTAATCACCGGCGCCTATGTAAGCAAAGACCAAAGCGCATGGATGTGTGTGTGTGTGTGTGTGTGTGTGTGTGAGAGAGAGAGAGAGAGAGAGAGAGAGAGTTGTATCTATGCCCAGAGTAAACTTGTGTATGTCTGTGTATGTCCGTGTAATCCGTATTTTCCGACGTCAACAACGTTTTTTTCAGGTATAAAACTGTCTGCTCTGAAAACAAATTACAACGTGACAACAGGCCTCACTGGCGACATAGTCATTGTCAGAAAATCATTTTGAGTTGGCTCTGCAACTGAAAGGGGTCATCACCAGCATGCACGGATGGATGTGGAGTAATAGTTCTATAGAAATAATAAAAAAATAACTTCATTCGCTGAAGCCGGTTCTAGAGTTGAAAGGCAGTTGAAAGAGGGCTTTATCTCCAACATGCACGGCGGAATTTGGTGTAACAATTAAAAAAGAATGAAATCGTACTTCAAAACGCACCGTGTTCGTGTAATAGAAA
This sequence comes from Mormyrus hasselquistii, assembly GCA_026779605.1. Taxonomy (NCBI): domain Eukaryota; kingdom Metazoa; phylum Chordata; class Actinopteri; order Osteoglossiformes; family Mormyridae; genus Mormyrus; species Mormyrus hasselquistii. The sequence continues at coordinate 7,153,979 of JAODKE010000043.1, forward strand.
ACTACAGTACCAGCCCAGCTCTCTTCCTGCTGAGAACATCACAGGCGTCAATCAGATATACAAACTCCTGTGAAAATTACGTATTGGACTCATAATTAGATTAATCGAAATCGCTATTCTAGATACATAGGAATGAGTCCAGATTATTTATTTTAAACACCAAACTAAAACGCGCGGTTTGAATGTAACGTTATGATATCACTAGATATCACAGAAAGAGGGAGATTCTCAGTCTCGGTCAGGCTACTGCTTGATGGCAGCCTTTGAGCCCCGGTACCAGAAGACATCGGAATGGTATCTTCGGTGTCTCACTGTCCTCCCAACAAACCTGCTTACCGATCCTCGGGGAAAGGGAAAAAAATAATAATTATCTATTTAAAAAGCGATTCTGGAAGCACTGTAGTTCATGTTCGGGTCGCCTCTTGTGTTTTCCATCCGAGAGGGCATCTGGCCACCTTTTAACTGCCTCTCAAGCGTAATTTATGCAGGTTAAGAGCTCAATGGAAATGTGATTTAAGAACGTAAAACCGCTCGTAAACCAATGAAGGCAAACGGGCAAACGTACAAGGTAAAACACATTTATCGCTTTCTTCTTCACATGAANNNNCAATATATATATATATATATATATATATATATAGATATATATATATATATATATATATATACACGCACACATTCAAACATATTGACTATTATTGACTATTACTCCACAGCACTTAAAGTTTTGAAGTACCACCGTCGGCACCGTTCCCACGCAGAAGTTACTTATTACTAATACTGCACTTGTTACGGGGTTATTAATTGCACCACCACAGAGGCATTGCCATTGAACAAAGAGTCTTAGGGACGCATCCAAGTTACTTCAGAGGCACAGAATATCTGTAAACACTCTACCTTCAGCTCAGGGATGGTCAGCGGAGCGGGGGACCGGACTGCCGCTCGTCCTGGTGGTAATCCATTAAAGATTTTGTCGCACAACAGTTCGCTTTCGGTATTTCAACGTATGGCAGCAACGTGAAGGGGCACTTTTAGTAAATAATAATCGCGATTTTTTTTTTTCTAAAATCAACGCGCACACTTTGCTCTCCGAATGAGAAAATCCACTGGAAATCCAAGCAACGATGTTTAAATCCTACTAAGAAAAAAATAATAATGAAAAATAAAAAAAACTAACGGGACCGATCGGTATTAAAAAAGCACTGAAGAAGGAGCGTCCCAGAGCTTTCGCAGAAACCGAACGCAGGTCGCCCACAAAAGCTGCTAGTCATCCTATTTGGAGGTGCAGCTTCCTTCGGAGAGCGCAGCGATCCCAGCTGTCACTCGCTACACGCAGGGAGGAGCTAAAGCTGGAGGCTGGCGCGCCGTGGTGTGGATCGGATCTTTTGTTTCCCCGGCTTGCCTGTGGACTGGGCTGCACTTGTGTGGATGAAGACACAGCGAGCAGTCACATTATAGCATGGTTGTTCAACTAAAAAAAAAATCTGGACAAGCCTAACGTTTATTTGCTAGGTGTAACAGCGTGCGTTGCCTTGCATTGCCGTTTGGTGCCAGAGCACCAAGGCGTGTCCGGTCGCATCAGGTCCGTGGAGATGCGCTTCCCGGAGCAACTGACCAAGCCCGGGTTCATCGCCTTTGCCTACATAGCGAAGGGACGCGACGGAGTCGAGCCAATTCACACCTTCCTTTTCTTCACCAGGGGACGTCCTTTTCCGGTGGTCCCGCAGACACTGATTCCCGTTAAACCCCGCTAAAAGTTGGCAAACCCAGTGTAATTAAACCCAGTTGTGTAGATGTCGAGCTGTACATTTATTTATAGTAGCATGAGGTCAGGGTATGTACTGGAGAATGCGTGGCTGTCATGTTAGGGACACGTTTTGGAGTTCGAAGTCACTTGGGTAATATTAAGTCAAACCTTTGTGCAGTTGATTTTTAGGATTGTGAGTCCTTGGTACCCTGCTCGGACTGATGATTCTTTGTTTTTTTTTTCAGTCATCACCGAATATTTCCCCCTCCTCACCTAACGTGCATCACTGTTAATTAATTCATTTAACGAGTGCTTTTCCCCGTTAGGCGTCGCCAAAACCAATTTACGATATCAAGTGGTTTCTTTGGAACAGCTGTCTTTAAAAATAGGTTAGGTTATGCCGCTAATCGGATGTATGTAGCAGATCCAATACACCGTACGTTCACGGTAAATTTGACCATAAGACTTGTTTAGTTTTCTGTTAGAAACCCACCTGCATTTTGAACAGTTTTCAGATGGTGCTCCGGATAGATGACCTGCTTATGTTATAAACAGTTATCCCTGCGGTCTGTCTTGTAATGACTTTCCACAAGTCCTACTGGAGAGTAATACGGACCATATGAGACCAATTGAAAAGTTATATATTACTTTTACATGAAAATTCACCACGGAATCTTGGAGAGGTTTGACAGATATAGGACTCAGCTTTTACCCAGCTGGAAAAATATCCCAAAGCCATTTGATTTTGGATAATCAGAGGCATAAATCTAAAACGACAAAGGTGTGTGATATTAAATTGCCTTTTAGAAGAAGCACAAGCTCTTTGTGAAGCAGTCATGGTTGATTTCACACTTTTTCAACATCGTTTAAGCCTCCAGGGTTGCTTGATGTGAACTGCAGCATCACCGGAGGAGCTAACGGCACAGGACTGACCTCCGTGATGGTCCACCTCAGCTGGGGAGTGAGACACAAACAGGGTCAGTGCTACAAAAAATAAAACACACACCTAAAGGACATTTGCTACAGAGGTCAGAGGTCAATTTGGGAAGGCAGTGCAGGAGTCAGTGCCGTGGGTGAATCTTTAAAAGAAACAGATCAGTTAATAGCAACCAGAATACATCGTTAGGAAAGCAAAGGAATTATTATATAGTAATAATAACTATCACTTAGGATTAACAATATCGTAAGGGTGAGATGATAATTCGCACCACCATGAACCATGGAAAATATAGCTTTTTATATAATCCCAAATGGCACAATATTTATTGTCTGAGTGAGGAGTCAAACGGATCCCTGGGAGGTCTCATTTCTTCCTAATTGGCCACAGAACTCCTGTTTGTTTCGCGAAACGCTGCTTTAAATTTATAGTTGCAAATGAAAGTCACTGCAGTGGACGGTTTTCTCGCCCACAAACGAGCTTGAATGTGTTGCTGTGGTCCATAAGTAATGAAGGTGAGTATTCTTGAGTATTCCGGGTGCCCGTTACCAAAGGCTAGTCTATGTGTCATGCTCTCATACTCTGAATACCAAAGCAAATTAGGCTAAAGGAAACTCATTGATCAAACTCTTTCTTTCTTGGTATTTTCCGCCAAAAAATGAAGGTGTCATAATGAAAAATGTTTTAGAGTTAAAAAAGTTGCATACATTTAATATTGTAGCTGATAAATTAGGTCACTGTTAGACCAAATGTATCATTGATGGTAGATGTTGCCTTTGGATGCTTGCTGTGGTGCAGGTGATCAGCCTGGCTTAGAGTAGGACATTTGTCTGAGGCTGAGCAAACCCGCTGCAGGCTGGCGACAGTGGATGTACTGCTGGTGATTCCCAGACGGCTCATGCCGTTATGTTACATGCTGTAAGGGTTACCTTTGGAAATTTAATGTGCGTATTCCACAAGGAAGAGTTAGAGCTGATCTCTAGTTCCATTCTGATCACATTATGGCACTGTGGCCCGGAGACAAACTCGTGTATGAAGCCCACTTTCTAATTTTAATCTTCTCCGGAGTTGTAATATAGTCTGAGGTGGATGCTGATGTTTTTGATATTCTCAGCCAACTTCCGAGTTCAGTTTTTCCGGTCTACGGTGAAGCTTCCTGACGTTTCTCGTGTCCCTCGTGTCAGATGTGCTGCCCTGCCCACTGTCACTCAGGAAGGGAACGATGACTTGGCATGTTTTCGCAATGCTCCGGGCCAGATCTTTTCGTTTCAGTTTGCTTGTACGGCCTGTGCGGCCTGTGCCATCTGGAAACGCATAAATAGTTAAAAATGTGAAGAGGACAGGAGGGCTGGCCTGGAATGCCGCTCCTCACCTGCTGTACTGCATGGATGTTAACGGCGTGAAGTAATTAGCCCTGAGCGGTGATGGGGACACTTTCCATTTAGCTCGTGTCTTGTTAATTTGGTTTATTTGAGTTTAATTACAAAAAGGCGGCTACGTCGAGCTCAGAAAGGCCCTGGAAAAAAAGGTACAGAGTCTTGAGTGGCTGTGTCGTTCTGTTCAGTGATGCTGCATAAACCTATTAAACCCTTAATCTGTCATCGGCGGGACGACAAATTTGTCAGTCTGAAGATGCATCCAGGTGCAGAGGTGTGGCCCAGCTGTGTTCTTCTCCTGCATCCCGTGCCGTCTCCTGTCAGCCTGTTCGTGTGTGTGTAGATTAGGTTTATATTACATTGTGGGGACCAAATGTCCCCCATAATGTCATAAAGAACTGTTTTTTTTTTTTACTTTGTGGGGACCATTTTTCAGGCCCCGACAAAGATCTGTAAATCAAACCAATCAAAAAACAAAAAATGCCAAACATCTCTTATTTTGTTTGGTTACTTGTGGTTAAGGTTAGGAGTGGATAGGGGTTAAGGTTGTCATGTTAAGATTAGTTTTCCCTATAGACATTAATGGAGAGCCCCCATAAAGATATAATTACGAACCTCTGTGTGTGTGTGTGTGTGTGTGTGTGTGTGTGTGTGTGTGTGTGTGTGTGTGTGTGTGTGTGTGTGTAAATACAGGTTCATTTCTCTTTCATTTTTCTATTGCTGCAGAATC
>JAODKE010000043.1:7160624-7171941 GCA_026779605.1 Mormyrus hasselquistii
GTAGACCCCTCCGTGATTTCTAAGTAAGAGAACTTGCAAAATCACAGGGTGATCAAATACTTATTGACCTCACTGTATTTCTAAGAAAAAAATGTGCCATATCGACAGAATCAACATGTTTTATGATTTATTCAACCCATCTGACACAGCAGTATAAAATGGCCGCCAAAACGAACCCGAACGTTGTACCCAATTTTCATACAAAGGATGTGTTGATCTTTTATTCCTTGAGTGTCTGCGGCTGCACAAAGAAATTGAAAGAACTCCAAGGATATTATACAAAACAGCCAATCTTATGTTTCTTTTTTTTTGTTGCACAAATTAGTCTTCCTGTGTGCTTCAGCGAACCAAAATACTCCAACCGCGAGGGAATTTTTTTAATAGTGTAGAATCAGCTGCTTTGTCCGGGAGTTGTGCTTCCTGTGTGTGATTCACGCAGATAAAGATAAAACATTTTTATGTTGGCTCATCAGACCCAAAATCACTTACTTAGAAATGTACTGTACATGAGTCATGACTTGTCTGTTTGTGTGTGTGTGTGTGTGTGTGTGTGTGTGTGTGTGTGGGTCAAATACACATTATGTTGTGGGGACCACACTAAATTTCCCCACAATGTAAAAGCCCGTTATTTTGAAGTTGTGGGGACCATGTTTTTGGTCCCTACAATGGGAAATTCAATTTGATAAAGATCTGTAACTAGAATCAAAAAACTAAAAATACCAAAAGTTTTGTATTTTGTTTGGTTGCTTTTCATTACGGTTAGGGCTGAGTAGGAGTTAAGGTTGAGATTGTTGGGATTGGGGATTTGCCCATAGAAATGAATAGACGGTCCTCAAAAAGATATGAGTACATTTGTGTGTGTGTGTGTGTGTGTGTGTGTGTGTGTGTGTGTGGTGGGGGGGGGCAAGATCTTAGTACAGTAACTTAAAATACATTTAACACACACTCATCTGAAACATGAACCTCAGTCTGGTCATCTTGTTCATCTGCAGGTGATGACAGATCCTCATCAACAACCTATCTGATGTCCTCATCTGCTAGACGGAGTGTGGTAAATGGCTTGGCCTGGTAGGGGACTGGGATGAGGCTGACCTGCCCCTGAAGGGGGGGGGCAACGTCCGTCCACCTCCAGGCCAGAAAGAGCTACAGAAATAATAAGGAGTCAGAAGACATGGTGATAAACTTTGAACGTTGACTTTTTAGCAGCGTGTCATGGAAGTTTATGTGGCCCCAGGCGACCTTGGGTGGGCAGGAGATGACACTGTCTCATGTTCACACATGTACTGTAGCTGGGTCATAAACAACATGAAAGACTGCAGCAATAGTGGTACGGTAGGTTTATTTTATCATTAAATAACAAAGGGATTTCAAGGTGAGCCTTAAGTTGTGTCACCTTTTTTGTCTGGAGGAAGTTTACGTCCTGTTTGGTTTATAGCAGGGCGGAAATCGAGAGCTTAAGTTACCACTGCTCAGTCAGGAATCGATAGTAAACTAACACAAAGGTGAAAAGCTGAAGCTAATTTGGATATTCTTTTCAAAAAATCATTTGAAATGTTGACATCACGGCCTTGTGGGTTAGGAGTTTCTGCCGGTGTCCGGAAGGTTGCTGGTTCAAATCCCGTAGCCAGCAGGTTAATCATAGCACCCTCAAATCTTTGGTCAGGCCCCTTAACCACAATTCTGCTGAGTAAATGGCTGATGCTGCATTCTGCTGACCTTGTCTATCCATAGCCACGCCCCTGCTTTCTACCCAATGATAATAAAGGTGTTCTGTTTTATTATATTAGTTTCTATAATTTTACCTAAAAAGGGTTGAATGCGATCTGAGTGAAACAAACCAAACTGTCACAAAACTCGTGAAATTCATTAGTAATACTTATTGATCTTTGTCTTGTTGCATTTCTTCCATCCATGATGTCACTTCCTGGATGGCATCATAAAGAGACCAACTATTGCTATATAAAGAGTCATTACAGCAGACTACAGGATGAAAAGTGATATTGAGAACATTGAGAAAGGCATGGAAAAAGTGAAGAAACACTGAAAATGTTATCATTAATTGGCAGTTTTCTATTGGAGAAGTAGCCTTACAGCTACGGACATGATAAATCAGTTAACATCCTCTCAAACAAATACAGTGAACTGACCTTATGGTCCATTTATTTGAGATTTTAGGATATAAAAACAAATATTATTTTCAATCATTTAAAATGTAATAATTTAACCTATATGTAATTTATTTGCCAGGACAGAAAAGGGCCCTGAAGAGTGGGAGTGTGGCATGTGTCATATTACATACATGTCACGCCCTGATGCTTTGATAATCAGTTTCGCATCAGTGTCACACAGGCAAGCCGATCGCCTAAAATGAGTCACGTCAATAAATCTTTTTGGTGTGACTGAATGATGTACATCACTGGGAAGATGGCCATTGAGTTTGAAAGTGCTCTTCAGAATTCTGAACTGATGATTAATGGATCTGTGTTTGGTGAACTCCGACTAAAGGCCAGAATTCTGCAGCAAGGTTTGACTTTCTGTGTCATGTGTAGCATATAATGAGGCTAAATATATAAAAAAAAAAACACTCCGCATTTTCCGGGAGGGTTGCTTCAGAAAGAGAGGTCCTCCAGTGCAGGGCCACTGGCATCCCCAAGCTGCCCCACTTTCTGCAACGGATGGCAAGTCCCCCCCTTCCACCAACCTGGTGTGGTGTCACCTTCCAGGTCCTGCACAGGTGCTTCAGGGTGACGGCTCTCCAGAGGGGGACGTCGCTGAGCTGCAAAAGCAGGATGTAAAACACCCTACCGTCACATCAGGAGGGAGAGAAAAGAAGTGCCTTTCAGTTCGCTGTTCTGCGGCTAAACCCGGCGATCTCCTCTCTGCAAGCTACCCGCCATCTTAGTGCGACAGTCGGCCTCCCTGCACCTCGTGTCATTTCCTCCAGTGTATTTGTGCTCCTTGCAATCTGTCCGCGGCCCAGTGAAATCCAGCGCCTGTGTCGCTCTTTAAATATCCACACAGCTGTGGGCGACACCAAAGCACATCAAAAACCCTGGGAAATGTTCGTATCAGAAAATGTCAAAAAAGTCAGGGTGGATTATTTCTCTTATTAATCACAAGGTCTGCATGGAGGAAGATGGGCGTGCCGGTTCTATGCTGGTAAATCCTGCCTGTCTTCTGGGCGGACCCAAAGCCGGCCCTGAAATTTCCTAGTTCTGGTTCGGAGTGTCCAGCAGACCCTGGCAGCACTTGTCAGCCTCTGGTTCTGCTCCTAAATTATAATTCAAACTCCCCGGCCCTGCCTGGCTCTCACATGAAGAGGGACAGCTTTTTTTTTCTGAAGACTTGAAGAGCTTCAAAGAGTCCCCCCGCCCCCACACACCCTTTAGGTTGCCATGAAATATTTGCCATCTTTGCACTGGGTGGGATCTCGTCGGACTGTTTGCCACCGACTGCGGCTGGAGAGCCGCAGCTGAGATGCGAGGCCCGCTTTGATGTAATTCAAAGGTCCGTATGCGAAATGCTGCAAGGCGACAGCAGCTGTTTAGTTACTGAGACCTGGGCACGATCACAGCCCCGGGGGGGATGGGGAGGCTCGACCTCACGCTGGAATCTATTCGTCTGGGCTGCGCTGCTCCACTTTCCTGGCATTCTCCACCCTTTGAACCCACAGCAGACTTTACCTCACTGTCCTCTCAGCAATGTCACCCCAGACCTAATTCCCTGGAGCCGCTGGCATATCTGTCCTACAAACACGCTAATATCTATCACACTTTCTCCATTATGGACACTGTGGAAGCCAGACTGCTGTGAAAGATACTACGCTAACTATGTTTGGACCTCGGCACCTCGTGCGATCCACGAGTGAGGTTGGTGTATAGGACCCTACCCAGGAGATGCTGCTTGACACCTGCGATGTGTCTGGTGGCTGTGGAGTCACCCACGTGGCATCAACATGTGCCCCAAGATCAATGGGGCAGAAATACACTGTGGGTCATCCTTTCTGTGGGTGGTCCTGGATTATTTGCTCTGCCTCCTTATGACATCATGAATTCCTAATGAGGGACTTTAACATTGGCTTCTTGACAGACATAGGAGTTCATTCCCTGGAGAGCAGATGGCAGGTTATGGAATTAAATGGCAATGCGCAGGAATTTGCTGCTGGGACACGATAAAGAGGACTTAATATCACATTAAGCGGAGCACTTCAGATGCGAGGCAGGTCTTCACCTAACTATTGCAACATTTAGTATTTCTGCACCTTTACTTCTGTGAAAACTTCTTCATTTTTAAAACTTTGCTCCGTCGTTAGTTCTCTAAGATGTTCGTCACTTTCCAAAGTGTTTTAATGGCTGTCAGATCTGTGATCTGTGATGTATCTGCGTCGCAGATAAAGAAGCGTCTGACAGCTTACAAGCGAATCTTAATGAACCCTTCAGCTTCTGCAGACACGTCTGACACACAGCCCCCCCTCCCTCCCATTCACATAATGCGATATCGCATCACAACGCTGCCTCTCCCACAGGCTTACAGCAGTACGCATTTCTGGCAATGCAGGGCACCCACTCAGCCTCCAGCTTTGGTCACAGGTCCGTCGTGGTGAATGTCGGAGGGGGACAGGCGTGTCCCGGCATGTAGACGGAGGGGGAGAGAGAAATCGAGAGTCATTTTCCCGTTGCAATAACATCCTCCGTGACACCGTCTCGGTGCTGAGGTGTCGTGCTACCTGCTCCGGCTAATTGGTCTCTGGGAGGATTGTGACACCAAGAAATATTCTCAGGTTATCACATACCTCTCCCCGTTCCCGGAAATCAAAACAATTCCTCGTCCTTGAAGAATTCCAGGTGTATCTGAATCCTACTGATTTGAACACAGCTTACATCCTCTATAAATATCCCCACACCAGTGTTTTCTGACTTGCCTTCATTACTGAGCCTGCATTGACGCACTACCAGGAGGTACCAGTCCTGTTGCATACACATCTTATTAAAGCTCATTACATTTAATCAAGTAGGCAAATTTAAAGACTGCAGTTTATCTTTTAATTTAAACAGAAGTTCAGAATATATCATTCAGTGTAATCATTTACGATTCATCTATAACCGCATTTCCAGTGGTAATATTGACATCCTCGCAGCTCGGTGCTGTGATACTATGTAGACTTTCTGCTTTAATATCATATTAATATTAGTTCACACGTTCGGCAAACATATCCCAACAGCGATGTTCAAATAGAATTGCATGGCAGCACACCTCACTCCCGGGCTAGGTGCTAGGCAACAAGAAGGCTCACTTCTTCACCTTACTCACCCATGTTATTCTGTCCCCCAGGCTACTACTGCATGTCAAACCCGAGATTTGAGTCGAAGGCTCCCGCCGGCGCCCGGGCTAAAGCCCCATTCATCCGCATCAGCAGCCGGCGCATTAAATGCGTGTTTGTGCTGTGGTGTCACAACAGGAGAATCGGCTGGGGGACGGAGCACACGGCAACTGCAGATTTAATTATAAACTCAGCGTACTGGGGTTCTGATATTTCAAAAATACATTTGCAAGTAAATTAGCAAGGTTCCTGAATTTCCTGCTTCAATTTCAAGTATTTTCGAGTTGCACGGTTGCACCAAATAGATGATGACACACGAGGTGTAGATGATACAGGATGAGTGGGGAAAGCCAAACTGACACGCTACATGTGTCACTCGTGGGCCATGGATCCTGGTGTTGGCTGCTCCTTGGCCTGTAGACCTCACCCCCAGAGGGCTGAGATGTGGCCAAACAGCCCGGCATAGCGGCATGTGGAGGATGGGGGCAGACGCTCCACAAACCGTTGGTCAGCCTTCGAAACAAACCGCAGATACATCTCAGAACGTTAGTACGTCTATGATGGCTGCTCAGCGGCCATAATGGGGAGCGACAGATGAAGACAGTAGGATTGGCCTGCTAATGGCACCATCTACTGTGCGACATGCGCTGAGGACCCGTCAGGAGGTCCGGGGCCTCGTGCAACCCCAAACAGCTGCGTCGGCCAATTTGGTGAGAGGGCCCCTAGCTCGCACCTCCTGCCTAGCACCCCCCGTAGCTGGCCATCTGAATGACCCACCCCCAACCCAGTGCCCCCTGCAGCACTCAAAAACTTACAGGCAAGAACAAAATTGAACGGTAATAACAGGCATTTCAGTTACGAGTCTGTCACATGGCTTCTGGCCTGATAAGGCGGCTCACTCTCTCTTCAGCACTATTTTATTCTATTTTTTAATTTCTGCTTATCATATTTTGCTTAATTTATGTTCTGTGGCCGATATAGTAAATTCTGGTTCTCATTCGGAAGCAGCTCCGCCTCCCTCACTGCAGGCCTGATGCAGCTTGGTAATGACCATGCCTGTTCCGGCTCCTACACCCAACTTCTTATGCCTCTATCACCCTTCCTTCATTCCCATGTCCCCTGATCAATCTCCTAGCTCTGTCCTCCGTTCATCTGACCTGTCTACGTGCCTCCTAGTCCGACTCTGCTTTTGGGTTCTGCTGTCCATCATTTAAGTCCTGGAGGTACAGGAGAACCAGAGGCTGAGCCAAGGGCATGTTCTTACTCTGACGGGCAGAACTCCGAGCCCAAAGTACTGATGGACCAGCTTCTAGAGGAGTCACTATTATTCATCTGATATGTACCTTCTGTCCCACGCTACAACAAAGGACCTTCGACCGTAAATTGACTTAAACGTAAATAGAATCTGTCCGGAGAGTGAATGCAGCTACTAACCAGCTTTTACCAGCAGGTTATACGAAATACAAAACGATGTGTTAATGACAGATCGTAATCGTAACTATGTGTTTTACGATCACAAGAGCAGGGAATCAGTTAGCTCATTTTTATATTTCTTGACTTTAACCAGTGAAAAATTATTGCCGCCCAAAGGCTGTTGGACAGGGGAACAGCTACGAGGGCTGATCTGTGCTGCATTACAGATAAAAGGTAAAAAGATCAAATGATCATATTTTAAATTGCATAAAACAAAGGTTTGGTGCCACTGGGCACATGACAGGAACTCGCAGAAGCAGCTGGAGAAAATGGCACTGACAAGTACATCTTGTGTGAGAATAATCAAAAAGACTGTTCTCCTTTCAGATAAATTCGGTCAAAACATAAGAAATCAAAGTCTGAATTGCCGTGGCGCACTCATTTAGCCGTCCACTCTTCTGATCTTTTTTCGACAAGCGAATGATCAAAAGAAAGAATCTTCATGTGGTGAATTCCCTCAATCAAAGTGGCTGGTCAGTGCGTAGCTCGGTGGGTTAGATATGCGTGTGTCCATCTCCAGAAAGATGTGGGTTCAAACTCCTGACCAGCAGCGCCGTCAAATTGCTGGTGGATCCTTCAGCAAGGCCCTTAACACCCCAACTGCTCAAGGATGTTGGCTCTCTGCCTAAATCTTCCATCACTTAGTGTCTGCTAAATATATAAAATTGACATAACTGCTTAAAGCCGGCTGCGTGTTGGGTGGGGGGTATGCGAGCTGCCGTCCGAGTCGATACGCCTCTGATATACGATGTAACAAAAGTAAAGGAGATTTAGAGCTTGTAGAGGACGTGACCGTGCAGCTTAGCAAAGTCATCTGTGAGGCTTTTAAAGATAGCCGCAGCACAGGCCGGCTGTGAATGAGGTAGGCCGTATCCTGTGGGTCGGTCACCGGGAGCTTCTGCGCAGTGACTGCTAAGGAGCGTTACATCACCCGGACGGGACCTTTACTCATTTACTTATGGTAGTTCCTATAAACGTTTTACAATTTCCCATCCACCCGTTTTCTTTCGCTGAGGTTGGTGCTTTCCTGGATCTCAAGGCAGGGATCATCCTGATGAGAATGCCAAGACACACGCACACACGCGCTCGCTCGCACACGCACACACACACACAGTCAGGCCTGGATTCGATCCCACAACCCTGGGGGCGTTAGGTGATACCGCTATTCACGGAAAGGGACTGTGGAAGCTCGGTGAGTGTCAAAAAATAAAATACCTTCTTTCACCAGGAAAAGCCTCAGAGATGCCAAGAAGGATATGGGAAATGTGGACTGAACACACATAAGAATATCTACAATAAATATGTCAATTAAAAAAAGAACTGCAGTAATAACTGGGAATTTTTGTATGCCAACCCCAGGAGATGTGAAATCTGTACTCACATGCAGTATGTCATTAGTTGCCGAGGTACACCATTCTAATACTCACACAAAAATACATACAACCAACGATCTCTAGTTACGTGAAGGACAGAATGAATCCTACCTGCCAATTAGAGGCGGTGCACTACACCGGTATGACAGTGTAATACTGGTATGATCGTCGAACATGTTCTCAAGCTGACCTTACTGATTATGTGTATTAAGGTACAGTGATGCTTGAAATTGAAGCCTTATGAAGCCTACAGGAGATGGTCATTATTTTCATATATTATTGAAAAATAACCTTTCCTAGGAGAAAAGGGCACGTGAAAAGGAACCTGCATATTGAACAAAACTGCATTTTTAAACAAGAATTTGGATATTCTTGTTTACAAAAATATGTAACCTTGTTAAAAGTATTACTTGTGGAATCTCATTTTCCTTTGTCATCTCCCGACTTGAAACAAATGCCTCTGACATCCCCTTTGTGAAATTCTCTCCCAGTCTTTACACACCTCAATTTGAGGGCTGTCTGGCATGAAGCAGTACCTTGATTAGATGCATCAGTCAGTACTTTGATATCAGACAATAAAAAAAAAAACACAAAACTACTTTCTCCTCAACCATTTGCTGGAGTTTTGCTTCATTGCTGCAGATGACTGTCTCACCGGAATTCCAAATTTCAGCCCAGCTTCAGCTCTCAGACTGACAACCTAAGTTCTGGTGAGGAATTATTCGGAATCCCTCGGAAATCCTGGTTCCCAAAGCATCGTCCAGGTCCACAGGAAAGAGAAACACACCCAGATAATCACACTTCATTTCATAGCTGGAAGTGGTGGGTTGTCGCCAAATATGATGTTTTTGATTCTGACTGAAAAGGTCAGTTTTGGATTGGTATGTGCAGAGTAGAGACGTCCAGAAATTGTCCAGGTGATATTTTATGACAGCGTCAGACAGACGGTTTAGTTCTCTTAGAATCAGTGCTGGTCTCTTCCTGGCTATCCTTTCATAAAAGCCAGTCGGTCTTGCTGATGGATGCACAACGACAACAGATGCAGCGTGGGATCTCTCTACATTATAGCTGCCTTATTTTCACCTGATTTATGATATATGTATTATCTCGTGGTTCTGAGTGACCCTGAAGGTCATGTACTTCTGTTAGCCTCACTGCGTACCGGGGGAACCCTGCTCTTTAAACCTCTGCAGGTTAGGGCACATTCACTTCTCTGCTTCTGATGTCTCCTCAGATTGTTGGCTGGTGTGTTTCCCACTCGACTACTTGGGTAACACCAAACTGTCCAAGTTTCTTACCAATTTGCTTCTCTAGTTATTTACTTATTTACTCTGATTACTTTACTAGGTACCAATGTGATAACAGGAGATTCACTGTGTTTTTGGCCAACTTTATTTTTTCCTTTATCTCGATTGTACTATTTACAGAAATTCCCCTAATGCCTGATAAATATAAAGCCTTTATTTCTTTTAAGAAAAGCTTGGTTCTGACTAAACAAGGATTTTGTGGTAAAACCTCTAGATTTCTGTAATTGCGTCATTGTTTATCTCTGCATATGAAAAAAAAAAGATCTGAGATTTTATGCGTTCAAAATCTCAAGTTGAAGGCTGACTGTAGTGCAAATTATCTAGAATATGATTCAGATGACTCAGATGTTTAAGTGTCCTTTGCACTGGATCATGGGAATTCCTCTTGGCAGTTTCCTCTTGTATCATCTGACTATGTATCTCTGGTCCAGCACAATCAGATAAGTCAGTTCTGCATCATCCTGGGTGCTACTGCAAAAGCAGCTGAGAAGGACTCAATCTGCTTCTGAAGCGAGGAAAGCGAGAGGCCTCCCTCGCAGCCATGGCTCACCGCTGTAAACACCTTGGTAGTGTGACTCCATAATTCACTCACCGTTTAGCCGCACTTGTCAAAGCCATGACTTACAGCTCATTCGCTTCCCAAGCAAGATGGTGGAGTGAAGATAAAGAACAATCCGGAACCGATCAATCATGGGTGCGCTTTGCCTCAAGGTGGCATCTCCACCAGGAAGCAGCATCCTCTCGTGATGTTTTCACAGACGGTTTCTCCCAGGAATAAACAGTATGGGAACGTGTGGAGGATTATGGGTAATGTGTTATGGCAGTGACACATTTATTAAAACGGTAAAATGGAGTGTCATTCTGTCGTTTCCATATTTGAAAACATTTACCTCAGACCCCAACATTATCTTGTAAAATTCAACGTTTTGTCTCACTTTATTAAATACCAATATTATGAAGCCAGAACCTTCTGCATGGCCCACTTTGTAAGACAGTTTTACACATTTATAAAGCAGGCTGACAGTGCTGTTGATAAATGGTGACAATGGAAGATAGACTATCTGAGGCCGAAGATGTAATCTGGAAGAGTATAAGAAGTGTATAAAATCAGACATTTCATAAAACTGTGAATAAGTATTTTATTCATGCCACTATTTCAAAATGGTACAAGAAATAAATCTTAAAAATTATTAGTCATCTTATAAAAAAAACCTTATTGCAGCCACTTTAAAATAGCACAGAAAAAAACAATTTTCTCAGCATCCTGCATTCTGATTTATATTTTGTTATTTCTTATAGTCACATTCAGCTTAACAGTGTTCTTACGGATGAATATGGATAAATTGAACTACAGTTCCCCGGGAGGTTAATATTTTTCAGTATTCCGGCAACCTACTGCTGAATTTGGAAGCATTTTGGGTTAAATTATCATGGACCAACTGCTGAAGCAGGAAGCCCTTTGGTAATACACCTTACATGATGACTGGTTGTCAAATACGGTGACTACAAACCGCATATGTTTCTCCATAATTATAATAATATGTCACATCATATCATAAATATGACTGCCTGCCGCAGAGTCTCTCCTCCTAATGACTTAATCCCCTCTGAACTTAATGCAGGACCTGCTGCAGTGTGTCTTCTCCTCCGGACTTACTCTCCTCTAAACTTAATGCAGGATCTGCTGCAGTGTCTCTCCTCCTCCTGACTTACTCCCCTCTAAACTTAATACAGGATCTGCTGCAGTGTTTCTCCTCCTCCTTACTCCCTCTAAACTTAATACAGTATCTGCTGCAGTGTCTCTCCTCCCCCTAACTTACTCTCCTCTAAACTTTATACAGTAT
>JAODKE010000043.1:7172041-7193840 GCA_026779605.1 Mormyrus hasselquistii
ATCTGCTGCAGTGTCTCCCTCCTGAATGGTTCTGTATTTTGCTTTGCTAAATTTAAATGGTGTTTCTAAGGAATTTTCTCTGGCTCTCCATTAATCTTATGGTATTACTAGTAAATCCCATGTTACCCC
This sequence comes from Mormyrus hasselquistii, assembly GCA_026779605.1. Classification (NCBI taxonomy): domain Eukaryota; kingdom Metazoa; phylum Chordata; class Actinopteri; order Osteoglossiformes; family Mormyridae; genus Mormyrus; species Mormyrus hasselquistii. The sequence continues at coordinate 7,172,171 of JAODKE010000043.1, forward strand.
ACCTGAAATAGATGTTTTCCAGAATTTCCTGCTTGGAGTCACTAAGTCTGTCCACCTGTCTGTCTGTGTATCCATCCATCCATCCATCCATCATTTACCCCCGGTGTCCAGACTTCAGCAATGCCCTCATCATTTAACATTATTACTAACACTTCTCAAAAAATAACCTATCAAGTAAATTTTGTAAAATGTAAAAGTAGCTTAATGACATATTGGGTTTCTAACAGCTATTCGTGACATCTGTGAACTTTGGCTTGAGCAGAAAACTTATCTTTGCAGTGATAACCCATAAAAACTAGGTAAAGAAATTGTTCACTGTGTCTCTTATGTTCATTGACATACAGTTCTGTGCTGAAGCCCTAGGCAGCAGTCATACTAAATGTGTATTGCTGTTTATCTGGGTAGTAACTGTATATATGTTCAGTAACATTGGAACATATGCAAATGAACTGGAATGCTATAAAAAGTAATAAGAATTTCTTCTGTTCTCCAAAAAGTTACTGATTGCTGGATGGCTAGATGAACGCCGCTTCAATTCCCAAACCTCTCCTCAGGGGCACCCCAGCCATTCCATGGATTTGTTACATTTCAGTACCAACTCAATTAATTAATAGAATAATTAGTTAAAACCCCGTATGAGGTATTCATTGGCCAAACACTGTAGGCTAGAGGTCGAGTCAATAAACACATGGGTGTATAGGATGATTACTGTAAACACTGGCGCGACTTTAGCAGAGGTTATTTAATGGCTAAGCCGACACACTTTGACTGACATAATCCTTCAGATCATGTAACCATCATTTCCCTGACTGCCTAAAACTTTTTCACAGCGCTGTAAATCTGTGTGAATTTGAATGGCAGCAGTTATGTTCCTCTTAGACTGACATGTGCTGGAAAAACAAAAGCTAACAGAACATACTCATGTACCCTGTTACACACATTGTTGACACAGGTGTAATGGCTTCAAAATGTTCTGGACAAAGAGCAGGCACTGCTGGCTTCTCCTGAATACTGCAACAGTATCCAGACAGACAAGCATACCGACCAGGCAGACCTCTAAACCTATCATGCTGTTTTCACAACGTGGGGCTTTTCTCTGTCAAGTTCATTCAAAGAATAAGAAAAACTCAAAATCTCTTTCTCCTGGTGTCTCACCAACAGCAAATATCACCATCTGTCCCAAAAAAGAAGCTGCAGATTTTCAAATTACAGATTTATCTGAGCTTTTGGTAACTTTGTATGCAGCCTACAGCACTGACTGGCAGCTAAGTTACATCACATCCTGCAGGACATCCATACCAGGAGCACAGTACCTGCTGTATACTGTACACGACTAATCTTTCCTGCATTAAACAGCAAATACATTAAAGCAGTTCAACAGCAATTCTTATTGACTGCCGAGAGCCAATTAACGACCAGCAATTTACTGTCATGTTTAGCTGAGAGACCGTACACGTTACTGGGACATGCTACTCTGTTTTAAGCAGCAATAACATTTATTATTACAAAAAAGACTCAGTGTTCTGGTATCTATAGAGTTGTCACCTCAGGTCCTGTTCTGTAGTCTAATGACTGATCAATATCTTCTGTAGTTATCTGGCCAATTTGTACACGCTCAATGACTCACCGCTCCATTCATTTTTTAAATCAGTGGAATTACACATTTTCAAATTAAAATGTCCTAAGGAAATAAAAGCCTGGATGAAAAGCAACTTTGAGATGGCGCGATGAACGCTTGGGATGTGCTGGAGTTTAAGGGACGAGAGAACAGTTCAAACTACCTGAGATATGGATGTAAGATGCAGATTCTGTCACCGTTTGCTGATGCCGGGAGATCAGGGCTCCATTTTCAGGGAAAAATCGTTTCTTTATTGTACGAGTAGGAGGTATCTGGCACGTGACTTAAGAGGATTAACTGACTTTCTGTACTGTCCAATGGGGCTTTCGGTGTCAGGTGACCTGAGGGACTTAAATGAGAACATTGTACAATAGAAATAATAAATAAGATAAAAGGGTTTTGTTGTTGTCATTTGGCAAAAATATATTTGAAAGTTTTGAGAAAACGATAGCTATAAAAAGCTATATTAAAAGCTCTTTTGCGTTGTTTTCCCCATTGGCCTTGATTTTCTAAATAATCAATTTTAAAACTGCTTTATGCACAGACACGTCTCTGTGTAATTCAGACTCAGGACCGAAGTTACTTTTGGGATCGTGCTGTAATGGATCTCTGAGAAGTGGCAGTGATCCGCATTCGCCTCGCTCTTTGCTAGGAGCGACAACGATGCCGGCATCCTCGAGTAATGCGGCTCGGCGTCTCCTGAGAATCCACCCAGGGGTCACGGCTCAATGCTTAGGGGTCCCTGTCGTAGTCAGCCCGGCTCGGAAGCCCAGCCTGGAAAGCAGGAGAGGGGCTTTGTCAGAATTTCTTTGAAGGATCTCACTTTTCACTCTGCCCTGCCCTGAATCTCATCACCGTGACCTTTGGGTCCCAGCAGGTCACGACCCGAGATGTTCATGTGACCCCAGCACATACCTGGTGGATTCTGGTTCCAGATCCTGCAGATAAGATTGCAAAAACTCATAATCATTCCCACAGATACACTCATCAATAGCACTTAGCTAGTCCTAACAGGGTTTTCCAAGCGTAAGAAAAAAATTCTTAAATGTCCAGAAAGACTAAATTATAATTATTTTTTTAATCAGAAAGTCAGATTTACAACACAAGGGAAAAGCAGATAATGGATCATGGGCAAAATTAAGTTCTTGTACCTGAGAACAGAAACGGGAGGAGAGCAGCAGGGGAGGGGCATTCAAATGGCAGAGATGATGACATGAGAAGCTCCTGGACCTGCTTGTCTGACGGGCGTTTGGTGAATGTCGTGTGATGAGTCAGATATCTCATTATCAGGGAATCATAAAATAGCTAGCATGCAGGTCTCTGCTTAAAACCAAAATGTCTTTATAACATCAGCCTAACAAAATCAGCCAGTACTGGCTGACTGCATAAATAGTACTGTCATTCAGAGTGTGCACTATTGATGAGTCATATTAAATATAAAACAGAAAGAAATTATATATTACGAACGCTTACAGTGCAAAACATTTCAGTCTCAAAATGGGGTTTATGCAAATTGGAAACAACCCAATTTCACAATTTGCCATTCTTTTGTTGGAAATGCCAGCGGACCTGATTTTCAGATTGTCCTCGGTGTTCCATTTTCACGTCAAAATGTGTGTGCGCGCTCGTATCACGGCAACAACTATCCAACAGGAACTCCACCAAAAAACATTTCCTGGAAAATCTTTACTCTTCCTCACTCCCACCCATGGACTGGCATGGAGACTAGCATGTGGGGGGATCTGTCCTGTCCTGTCGCATCCCGTCCTGTCCTGCCCTGTCCTGTCCTGTCCCGTCCTGTCTTGGCCTGTCCTCTCCCATCCTATCTTGGCCTGTCCCGTCCCGTCCTGGCCTAGCCTGTCTTCAGATGTGCTGGGGCGAGCTGCTATTGATGCCAAGGAGAAGCCACAGCTGGAACTTGCAGATAGGCAGGCTTGTTTGTGGAATTTGGTAAACCAAACTGTGGTAAGCATTGGAAGATTAATAATTTAGTTCATTTAACTCGGTACAATAAGGAGTGGTAATTAAATCAAAAATAAAAATAACCATTTGGCTATAGCTGAGTAAAAATGATACAAAATGTAATAATATGACATGACTTGATGTTGGGACATACCATTTGATCCAAATTAGCAACTTAGTCATTTAGTGCATGCCAATCAATGGCACTTGCTATTTCAGTGTCCACCAATCAGTGCCTCTTGCTATTTCAGTCTCCACCAACCGGTGGCATTTGCTATTTTAGTGTCCACCAATCAGAGTTATTTGCCATTGTATTATCTGCTGTTTAGAAGTACTTGAAAAGTATCATCAAGAACATACAGTATTTCACCATTCTCAAGATTCTTATTCAAGTGCTAATTTATTTCATCACAGCAAATCTCTGCCATTGCCTAGTACAGAAAGACGCTTCCCGGTTTCAGAGTAAATGATCGTATTTACATTTTAAAATGTCAGGCCTCCGTAAGGAAGCTCAGATGAGGATGACGCACTCATCGCTGATGTCCACATTCTCTTGAGAATGTTCTTTCTTAATTAAAGACACTGATTCAGTTTGCAACCTTTGGGTATACATGCCAAGTCATCTGTCAGCTGGCAGTGTCTGTCTGTAATGTGACGAAGCTGAAGGAAGCTCTGAGGCCACAGGCGATGCTCATAAGCCCTTCCGGAGAGTTCCAGGCTCAGTACCAAGGACTGGAGGGCTCCCTCAGTGTGAGTTAGAAGCTCTTGAGACAACAGTTTCAGGGGGATGTGTAGCAAGGGCTACGCAGCTCTGGTGACGTCACACTAAGTAACAATCGGCAGCCTGTGCAAAACAACAGCAGCTCCTGGTTGTCTGCTAAAGAACAGTCCTCCTATACTGTACATTACGCAGTCACTACATCTTTTCGGCAAATGTTGGTCAGTGTGGAAGCTGAACCAAGTGGTTAAAAGATGTAAAAATATTCGCCGCTCTTCATTAAATCGTACACCCGCCAAAGCTGTGGGCACCTTGGCGCTGAGGCGGGCCACACAGCCTTGATATCTCGGAAAACAAGCGTGGCAGTCAGTGTCACATCAATAAATCAATGAGACAACATTATCCCCTTTCAGAGGGGAGCGTTCAATCAGAGGGAAGGGCCGCTTGGGGTTCATTTGGGCAGGGGAGCCCAAACGGACCCCGCCAGAGGTGGCAGAGCGTGCCGTGGGCTTGGATCTTCAGAAACCGTTCGCCAGCCTGCCGCCGAGAGATCGGCTCAGACTGTCTCACCGTCACTTTCCGTACGACGCGTGGCGGCTGCTGTCGCGATTCGTGATGGAACTGGGTCACCGTCTGACTTTTCATTTGCGTATCAATATTTCACCAAAGGGGAACAGAAAAGCTACGCAGGGAAGCAGTCCGAGTGTGTGTCTCTGTATGGGAGCACTCATGCGTCTAAGCACATGGCCAAAGCTTTTCTCCCCGGCTTCCTGAAACACACCCAAGCCTTTTCATGCTTAGATAATCACACAAACACCAAGGCTTCCACAGTGCATCTCAGCCACATACAGCTGTTATAAAAATTAAAACATCAGTATCACTAAATGCTACACTATCCCGTTTGTGTGAATAAGCACTAATAAGGACCATACTTGTCACTTAATCATTCCAAACTGTCTTATTTCCAGCTTTAAATAGTCGCCATGCACATTTTTAAAGTTCAGACGGCTAGGTCCCTTTATAAAACGCTGCCATATGATTTTGTTTGCATGTATTGTATGTGGAGATAAATGTTGCTGAACTTCCTTAATAGCAAATGAACCCCCTCCACCCATTCCGATCTTCAGTTTCACATCTGTGAACTCCAAATGCGGCACAGATGTCCTCACGAACGCCCACCCGCCTGAGCCGTGATCTTCAATGGAGAATATCATTTATATGCGATCCATCAAAGCGTAAATGCTCGGAGACATCCAAAGCCCTCACATTTACTGAAGATTAGATGCTTTCGGAAAAAAAAAAAAAAAACGCTGCTGTAAATCAGTCCAAGATGTGTGGTAAATGAGTATGCAAGATAATTCTGGGATGGTTTATACCAAAATTGCCGATCTGCAAACACTATAAGTTCAAAGGTTTTCTGTCAGTAATATCATTTTAATTTTAATTCCAGACATTTGTTGGTTTTATGTTCCTTAATCGGTAGCATGCATGTTGTGTTGGGACATTTTTAACGCGTTGAACTTGATCTGAGTTACTGGAGGATTCTGGAAGGTCACTTTTGGTCTTTTGTCACTGTCTCTTAATAGGATTTATCATATGTTTTCCTCTTCTATTACGCCCTTTCTCTGCTGAAATAGTCCTGTTTGTACTCCAGAAAGCACCGATGAGAACATTAAAATGATTGGTTTTCATATTCGGTGTCTCATGCTGAAATGTGTCACTGTCTAGTAAAGTCAGTGATCCATTAAGCACATTAAAAGTTCATAAAATGTCATGTCCACGCTTGAAAATATTACCGTAAGATCACTTATATTTGGTCATGCATAGATTCTTTAAGCAGCTGGAAACTATTGACATATAAAATACTGTCTCCAAGATACATTTTGGCAGAAGATTTGTAATAAGTGCATGACTAGTTAGACAGTCTGGTTCTAGGACAAGAACCACAGTTTTAACCTTGATAAGGATACTGAGCATGAGATTAATTTTATCATTCCCATTCCAATATTATATAGATTTATAAATAGTGACATCCATAATGTATGTAGGTCGATTTGGTTAAAAGCATCAGTGCAACAAGTCAAGGAAAATCTAGTGACATATAAGAAGATTTGCAAAATCTAATTAGTGAGGTTCTGCCTTTTTGTTTTTGCCAAACAGATGCCCCTCCTCCCTCCCCCCCGACACTCAAATCCAGGAACGAGAGCAGAGAGCCCCAGTGTCAGCACCCCTGAGGCAGGTGACATGTAGGGAAGGGGCCGGGGGCGGGTGTCTGTTGACCCCTCCTGACCTGCACCGTCTTCCTGGAGGATGCTGGGAAGCGCTCAAGGGAAGTTAATGTGCAGGGATATCCTGCCGGCCCTGCCCATTCCCTGCCATTGTTCTCGCAACTCGGTGCAGGTTCACACAGGGGCCTTTAGAGGGCGCCCATAAGAGGAGAGCACACCACAACACCTTGTCGTAATAGTGCATCGCCAGAGACACTTCACAGACAGGCGTCCGAGGAAACAGGCAGAGTCCAACAACGACAGCAGCGGCCGGGCCAGCGGGTTACGCACAACCTAAGCGGCCCAAAGTCTCGCCCATAAGCTGATTAGCTTCGATACGGTCGAGGCTGTGACAGAGTTAGTTGGCAGGCTGCCCTTTCTTCCATGTTTCAGCCCAGATAAGCTCATGGGTCTTATTCACATGGGTGACATCGGTCTTGGGTGAATATTTCCATTTTACTGCAGCACGACTCAATATTTACCAAGACCTCCGAAAAACACAAAGGGACACATCATCCACAGCATAGATTTTGTCCTCCGTCTTTAATCCACGTCGCGCATTGGGCTCTGTGAAGAAGCGGCAGCTTTTGATTGCACATTATTCCATTGCATTAGCATCTCTCTGGCCCTGGGGCTGCTGCTGTATCACAGTCAAATTGGCTTTCAGTTGGTCAATGGCCTTTCATGCCCTCACCCAGGTGCCAAAAACCTGCTCCCATCCTCAAAGACTGCGACCTGGAAAGCGACGGCTGTCTCCACGGCGCCTGCGCGCAGGAAGACGGCAGGCAGTAAGCGTGGCACCGTGCTTCAGTGTGTCAACACTGCCCCCTGGTGGCGGTGACGTATCGCTCTGGTTGTCGCTACAATGTTTACGATTGTTTTCTAACCCATTTGCGCAGCTGTGGGGCATCATTTTCTTCAGAACTATTTTCAAGATGGCTGACAGCCGGCAGACGACGCACGTAAGGTGGAGAAAGGAGTGAAAGCCAGCTCCCCCGTGTGAGTTGGCCGGCCTCGACGACGACCCCGTCAGCATCAGGGCAGGTTAAATTCGAGCAGCCCTCACGGTACACTGACAGTATCTTTGCTGCGGCTTCCAAAGACCAGAGATGCTGTGAATGGGCTTCTGAGATGAGCCCAGATTCAGGACCATTGCACTACTTGGGGTCTTGGCTCCTACTCAGAACAAAGACATTTCAGTCCCGCAGATGAAATGAGGTCAGGATATATGACGGAAATGAAATGAAATTAGCCAATCCAAACTGGCACTTTCACCTACTGGGAATTACAGCTCAGATGTTTAATACATCTCTCCAATTACTATGTGCCCGACATAAGTTTAATAATTAATTGCAATGTAAGTTAATTAATATTAAATCTTGCTAAATAACGAGGGCATTATAAATTCCTACATCTGGTCTGCTTTAGGTGGGAATGTGAAGTGAAATATAATGGGCCAGCTCAACTGGTGAACTCTTTGAAGGAGCAGTAAGTGAACTGAGTGGTTGTTATGTTACCTGCCGCATATTCCCCTGGTGTCAGTAAAGCCTATCCCTATTGGTTAAGCTGAGGAATAGCAGCTCTTATTGGACAAGCTGGGTGTGTGCCTATGAGGTCATGCAGTTAGACAGACTTTTCAGCGGTTAGCCAGACCTCATGAAGGGGTATCAGATTCTTTCTAGTGTCCTTAAAACTCCTTTGAGTACGAGCCTGATACTGCTTGTTGTTACTTATTTTGTTTGTGTGTTTTTCACCCATATCCCATCTACCATAGGCAGGTTGGTCTGTTCAACATTAGGGTCACATCCACTTAGCAGCCTTTGGCAACAACACCAGCTCCCACTCAATAATCAAAGGACTTTCAGACCAAGTGACTATGCTGCACAGCTGCTGAACGGATCCAGCGTGGACCAGAGGAGGCTGGCAATAACCCACTTCCATTTCAATCAGATAGATCAGCTCCTTGCTCTGGGTCCTCTCTCCATCCTCTGTTCTGGGGAACATGACCATCACAGTGCTATAATATAACACCCAAGTCCAATATGAGCGGTAGGAGGAAAATAAGGAGGGTGGCCTTGGTGGGGAATAAGGAACAGGTCAGAGAACACAGCCTTACTGTGAGCACAGAGCACATCAACAGGAGAAGCCGATTCGTTAGCGACATGACGGCACAGCCTATCAATTATTCAAATGAAAACCTATATTGGGCACTGTGGGATTCTCGTTTCTGGATCATGTGATAAGCCTCAGGAAGACACACCAAAATGGTACCTTGTATGAATCTGGGAGAATAGCAGCTGCCTTAGAAACAGGCATTAAATTTCATGACTTGAGGTTTTTTTTTTTTTTTTAATTGGTTGACACCACAGGCATTCATTTTAACTGTACCTTCTCAAGCTGACTGGGTTTAATTGTCCTCATTTCATTACGCTGCAAGTGTGGTGTCCTAGTAAAATGGGCCGCTGTGGCTTTTTGTGATTTGAAGCATGATCGGGGGCGGGGGGGGTGACACTGTTAATTGGACAGCAGAACGATGTGGATGAATGAGACACAGTTTGGGCATGAAAGCAGAAAAACAGGCACCGGTCTATTTCCGAAAGCTTTTCAACGCACGCATGAAGTAAGAGGATTCTGACAGGACTAGCCTGAAATGGGGGAGTGCAACGCCTCTGTCGCTACGGATACGCGCAAATTTCCCAGAGTGCCTTGTCACACAGAAACAAAGGGCTGTCACCCAGCTGCCGCCACACCAGCAAGAATGGGAGGGGGCACTTTTTGGAACCATGCAATATTTAGTGTGAGTCATAAGCTACATCTTTAATAGTGCCGTGACCTATTTCTGAGGAACACCGCAAACTGCTTTCGGAGCAGCCGGTACGTCTAGGAGGTCCTAAAACCGCCGTGATGTCAATAACGCATCTCGCTTTAATTATTCATGGAGCCGCCGTCTGTCCTACTTAACGCTGCATCACTTCATTAAGATTCAGATACTCTCTCCGCACCCTCCTCCTGTCGGGCCCCGCAGCAGGACACGGTCCTGCCGGCGGACGGGGCACGCCCACGCGCCATAGGGGTCGAAGGTCACGGGTCGGACCACCCTGCGCTGCAATGACTAGGCCATAGAGCTGTGAGATCCTACAGAATTCGATGCAGCGAAAGCACCTGAGAACCGAGCTTTCGGTTGTGTGCGTGTGTGCGTGCCAGGATGCGTCCCACTGATCTGGGAGTAGTGCGTGTTACACTCACTGTTGCGGATATCACTAGGACTGTTCTGGCGCGGGGTTTTGATAAAGGTGCGAGATCCGCTTCTATTGGGATTTGCCTCTCTGACTGGCATTAAGCATTCTGCAGCAGTCCGTGGCTCAGCATGAATCTAAAGCAGACAGCATCCTGCCCTCTGTCAGCATCTTGCCAGTGCAGAACCCTCTTTAACACTACCTGGAAATATAACAATAAAATCTCTCATGGTCCAAGTGTTCCGATGGGTTATACAAAGCGTACCTATGCCTACAGTACCGAGCAGCATAACTAATATTTTATCATAATAGATTTAAGACCGAAATCATGTCTCTCATCTTTGGCCAGCTGTGCTCAGTATTGAAGAAAACACTATCATTTATCTACCTGTTACGCAAAATGCTTTGAAGCCCTTTTTCCATGTTTCAGTCAGGGGCAGATCTAAGGTGTGGTCATGCCCCTCCCTACGGGTAAATATATAAATAAAAATAAATGTAAATAAAAACGGGATAAGGGGCAATGCGTTCTGCAAAGCGGAGCGTCCCGACCCGTCAATCAGGTGACCGTGCTGTTGACTGTGCCAATTTAAAATGTACTGAGGTACATTTTTTTTCTGGGCTTGATTCCTTGTGTATAACCTGCCTTTCCATTGGTATTCACATTTTTTATGGAAAACAATTACGCCAGTCAACAAATTTTTACTTTCTTTTTGTTAAACAAGTCAAAATAGAATTTTGCAGTATTTTGTGCTGGATTCAAATATTTAATTAGTTTAATTTAATTTTCCTATCATACAAGATTTTTGAGTGACACAAAATTAAACTTTATGCTTTAAATATATTTACAGTATATATGCATGGTGGAAGTGACTAATCTTAAAGGAAGAAGTGAGTGATTTTCTGCTGTCCTTGGCCTCAGAAACATACTTCTTAAGGGTCCAGCAACTGATCAACGTGCAGGAAGCTGGACTTCATGGACCATGTTTACACTCAGTTTGAAAAAGCATTTTGGGCGATCAGATCACAATCGGACAGCCGAGACACATCGTGGTTTACACCTGTGTCAATAACATGTCTGCAAGAAGTCCAGTTTACCTTCTATGCTCAGATTTTGTTACTGCCTACGTCACTTCCGGTAGACGATCCAATGGCCGTGCGCAGTTATCATTATGTCCTTGTCGAGAATGCATTAGGACACACAGGCATTTATGCTACAAAAGATGTGGTCAAATGCGTGCCAGACCACCTTGGCCACTGGTTTGAGTGATCAGATGACAATGCGTCTTGGTGATCATTTACACTTGTATTTAGCGCTGTCCGCTTATGATACGATTGTCCAAGAAGCATTTTAAAACCAAGTGTAAATGTAAGAGCCAGAGAGAGCAGGATCCTGTCTCTACATGGCCAAATGTGTTACAGCCTGTAGACTCTGGCAAAACAGACTTACGGTACTTTGCACTGTCCTGTAAAGTCTAAAAATATTCGCAAATACAAAGGAAATCATTCATTAATATGTCCATACATTCATAATAAGGAATTATATAGTATTAATTAAAATGACGTCACTCAAAGATATGGGTGATTGCAAAATTCTTAGTGCATTTCTGAAATCAGCATAAAAAAGTACAGAAAATACACCCTTTAATTTTTCTGCGACGCAATCTGACTACCGTTATAAGTAATCATCATTGACTGTTCCAATATTAACCAGTAGATGGCAGTAAAACCTCTGTCTGCCGTAATCCAATGCTCGAACCCCAGATTACGCACAACGTTTTGGAAAATAATCAAACAGATCTGCTCGGAACTTTAATGGCCACCTGAACAAACTATATTTATTTGCCTTAGGTAGATTAAACTAATCTAAGAAAATTCAGGTGAAGAGGTCTACTCGAAGGTGTGACATAAGATTTCCCCAGGCATCCACCGGTATAGAGCCTTCTGTATTGAGAGCACCAACTGCGCAATACCCCGACAGGGTAAGCCTGGTCTGCTCTGCACTGGGAGTAAGTCCTTCGGGTGCTGTCAGATTACTAGAGCAACAACATGTGATAGGGTTGCTGGTAAACAGGGAAGACAATAAAGGGATGACAGAGCCGGTCAGCCTGAAAAGCATCTCAATAACTAAAAACATTTATGGATTGTTTTATGAAGTCATCACTACTGATTCACTATTAAATACATAAGACCTTCATCAGCAGCATGAGGTTTGAGTTTTAGTGTCGGACACACCACATGAAGAATTCTCTGCACGCCTGTATCTGCAGAATGTGACACACACCCATTCATTGATCTGTCCTCCTCCGATGACTGAATGCAGGTTTCTCAATGGCAGCAGGGAAATTTTTCAGAGCAGTCTCACCGGAGCCCAGCCTTTCTGAAAACAACCCCTACACAGTAATATCCTATTCCCTGTGTCACTCTGAAAGCTGACCCCAGAGTTAAGTCCAGGAAGTATTTAAACACCCAACTTATAATTTTCATTACATGGCCGCTTCGTTGACTTAGTTGGCCAAGGTGAGTCACGGTTTGAAGTGTGTGTAAGGCTAAGTACTTTGTCGTAGGAGAACCACCTGGCAGAGGATTAACGGCTGCATCACCATGCTATGGGCTAAGACTTCGGTTTGTGTTGGCATGGCACACAGCAGGTCCATTCTACAGAACTTGTGTGTGACACCACGGGAAGTAACATACCGCAATGACCAATGAGCTACTGCTCTTTAATGATGCATTATATCAAAGAAATTAATATGAAAGCTGAACACTACCAATACAAGAAGATGTAGGCTTAAATTCAATGGATGGATGGATGGACAGATAGATACTAATACCATAACAGGCAATAAAATTAAGTGAATAATGATATATCATTAAGATCGTAAAGATTCTATATTATGAGCTCATTTACTTCAAATAGATAATTTAAAAAGAAGCAAATACTTAGAAATAAAAAATATCAGTAGTACAATCATCCATCCATCCATCCATCCATCCATCTTCTGTAACCACTTCTCCTATTGAGGATCATGTGGGGTCCAGATCCTATCCCAGAGGCTACAGGATGCGGCTTCAACCCATCATCATATTCTGTTTCAACCAGATGCTTTATAAAGTCTCTTGTATGTGAAATGTGGTGCAAATTCTGGCTCAGTCTGAAACCCACAGGTGGTGTCTGGGGTATATGGCCTTCTTATCAGATAGATGCAATGTAGATGTTAGCACTGTTTTGCACTTTATTTTAAGGAGCTTTTCCCAGTGTTTGACCTCCTCTGACATCATGCACCGGATCTAATCTCCACTGCAACTATCCACAGTTTTTGGTGGTAGATTATATGTTCCCTGCTGTGTTTAAACTTGGGAGGTTCAACATGACTGACACCGGAACACCCCTGTGCATCCAGATATCAAATGGAAATTCACAAGTACCACAGAGCATTAGTTAAGTGATGAACTGGTGTTGTCAAAGGTGGCGGTGCAGAGGTCCTCAGGAGAGTAAAAGTCCTGTATGTGTTTCCATTGCTGTGCTTTCAGCATGTGATTCTATGCTTCCACAATGAGAGCTACTTGAGATCAGCTGAACTGTGGAGGGCTTTGTGCAAAGCCTTCACTTTATATTCTTACATGCTTTTTAATTTCTGCAAACCCTACTGGAACAAGGGGCGCCATTCAACCCCCCCCACCTTCACATTGCGGTGCTGTAATCGTGAATTGAACTCAATGTGGATTTTACAGCAACTCTTTGAAGTGATTAGTCTTGATAGTGTTGAGTCAACCACAACTGATTTTTGGAATTTAATAGTGCTGAAGTCTCCACTTCCCAAACAGGAAAATTCTGGATGCTCTTTCTGAGATACTACATTATCACACTGATTTCACTCTCAAACCCTGCTGGAATTAACATTGCTAAACAGTGTTGGAGAGTCTTAGCAATATGGTCATGTGACATTGGTATTTATAAGTGGAGGGTTTGAGTGCTGAACAGCATAGCAGTGACATGTGATATGTCACTTATCTGGTTTTCTCTGGGCTGGGTTACTGGGGGGCGAATAAACCAGAACACACCAGTACATCACTGAGAGCAAGAGTTAGATGGAGCTATTGAATACTGATAATCCTGACTTTTTCTTTTAAGGTGGTTAATGATCCAAATCCTAATCTTTCTTGTTAAAAAGTTATGTTACCTGTTCTGTTTTGAAATGAATTCAGATTCGTCGGAGGGACTGCTGCATGTGTGAACTCAAATATTAGGGATCTCGTTTTGATTGCGTCTGTGTTAGTAAATATTTTCATCATCTCCTGTCAGGGGAGTACCAAGAAATTCTGGGGCCCCTAACAAAATGTAACCTGTGGCCCTCCCATCCAATTTTATATATAATTTTACAGATTCCAGAGTCCACAAAAAGGGCTGAGTCCCCTTAATATGCCAGGGTATCCATGCCCCTCTATGCCTCTGCCTCCAAATGCAGCTTATCAAGTCGTATTTGTCCCTGTACAGCCTGTTAGGACATACCTCTGCTACTGCACTAGAACACTGGTATTGCAAATGCGATCTAAATAAACTTAATCTAAATTAAGGTAATTAGTTCAAAAACTGTTTTAGAAATCCATAGGTCAGCATTATAGACGATTAACAACATAGTTCGCTAGTAACCACAGAACCGGAAGCTGCATTACACCCACCTTGGACACTCCTGAAAGCACTTATGCATAAGCTGCAGGGTTTCTCTTTATAAACTGCATGTACCACAAGCCATTGCGCCTAACACAGAACGCCTTCCTAAACTTCCTTAACTTCACTCGCACTGACAAGCCATACTGCCCAATCGGCGAAAAGCTCGTCTGAAATACATTAACCATAAGCCACTGCGTCTGAGCGAACACTGACGTTCATATAGACAACGTGTCTCTTTGAACTACCGTACCCACATACCACTGCGTCTAGTGACATGTACCGCTATGTAGTGGCGTCTCTTCTTGAACTACAATGACCACAAGGCACTTCTCTTGAACACATACGCACCTCTTCAGCTTTAATTCCTCGAACTGAGCTCTGTTTCTTTGCTGTCGACAGATAGTTGAAGAAGTAGTAGGATCTGCAGCCGCTTGGTTAGTAATTTCAGGAACGTGCAGTGCGTTCCTACCGAGAGCAGTGCTGTCCTGTTGCAGTAGGAAATTCGCCGTTCCCAGCGGAGTAGGAAGGTATTCGCTGGCGAGTAGGCGGCCCGGTGTCATGTGAGCGGCTGCGTGGAACCGGTGGATCTGACGCTGTCAGCTGGCGGCTCGTCCGGACCTCTGACCAGTCTGGCAAAGTGAGCCCCTGGCGGGGGAGTTGTCCGAGTGGATTCCCAGCAGCCTGATTCGGACTGATCCCCAGGCCCTGAGTTCCTGGGCACCGACCAGGCTGAGTCAGTGACACCTCCACGCAGGTCCGCGGTGGCCTGACGACCCGGGGCTGCGGTCCTGTCAGAGAGCTGTCCCCGGCATGGAGATGCCTACTCCCACCCGGCGTCGCACCAAGCTTGGAGTTTAAGACAGCAGAGAACGATGAATCTCCACCAGGTCCTCACAGGGGCTGTGAACCCGGGGGACAACTGCTTCGCCGTGGGAAACGTAAACGATGAGCCCTTCACGGTAAGGAGCATGTGCCCTCTGCCGCCACATCATCGTGCGCGGACCGGGAGCGGGACCTGGGCGCCTTACATCATAGCCCTGCATGTCACTCGTGCCTTTGGCCTGCTTTTGCACATCGTCGCAATACGCACGATATTAACGTTGTCTGCAATGAAGCTGAATTGCATATTTCAGCCTATGGATCTGGGTACATCTTTCTCATCTTTCATTGAATTGCGACAGAGAATCCGATCTCCCCTCTTACCGTTCAGATCAGATCAATGTACTTTTTTTTTTTTTTTGCTGAGATAAATCATTAGTTGTTAGTAGACCTGCAGGTAACAGCTCTCAGTGTCCTTCATGTCTGTATTTCAAGACTCTGGTTAGAAGCTGTTATATGGGAAAGAAAATAGGAGTTTGAAGGTTGGGTTTTATTCATTTAGACATTTTTAGGTTACATTTCCTTTCAGTCCTTAAACGCAAGTGTAGGTCAGAGTCAGGTAGAACCTGCTTTCGCAAGCAAAACACTCAGAGGAAAGTTGTCATTTGAAAGCTCGTAATTCTAGTCTATCCAAGTTACTTCCTAAATGTAGTGTGGGGGTCAGTGTTGGATTTCTTGTGAGCACCAGTCTTCCTGTCCTGCCCTGTAGGCATATGCGTCTGGCTGTGACATCATCATCCTGGGCAGCAACTTTGAGCGCCTGCAGATCATCCCAGGGGCCAAGCATGGCAACGTCCAGGTGGGCTGTGTGGAGAGCTCCCTGCAGGGCGGACTGGTAAGAAACTTAGCCTTGAGCTCTTCACCTCATTTCTGCCATGCTGCTTGTCTGGGTGCCTGCTTGTTTAGCGCATAGTTAGCTGTTTAGTGACCTAGTGAATGAGGCTTAACTAAATTTTGGTTTAAATTTAAATAAATTTAAAACTTTCTGTTAGTGCTGGTTTTGTTTCATGTGAATTGTATGAACGAGGGCATTTACGTGCCTGGGATGCTAACTGCACCATCCAGGGTCAATCATAGACATCTTGTGGTTTGAAACGGAAATGTGGCCAGCAACTTTGCTGGGTTCGGTTCAACTTCTACACATGAGTGTGAGATGTGTGGCGTCTCTCTGGAATCGTACCTCAGCTTCAGGGAAGCCACTTTCGATGGAGTTGCGCATGTGACGTTCAGCTCATTATGCTGGCGAGGATGTAGAAGGAAAACTGAGTATTTAAAATTAATGAGCTTTCAGAGGCATCAGCCTGGCTGTCTGGGGTGAGGAATGTGGAGCTGCGGGTTTAAGGTCTTTCAGCCGGACCTGTGAAATCTAACACGGAGTTTTTAAAGAGAGCCTTCGATAAGCTTTGAAGTCCTGCCAGGCAGGCGGAGCTTACGTAATGCTTCAAGTGGTCCGGATCTGCTCATTTTGGATCAGCGCAGCGTGAACACAGGTTCAGTTAGGTCCAGTTTAAGCCGGCTGTTGACCAGGTGACATGTGGAGGAAGCCAGTGAAACGTTTCATGACTAAAATCTTCTGGACTGGTACTGGTACGGATGAGGAATAGCTTCTTGCCTTACTGGTTCAACAGGAAGGCTGTTTATTTGTTTGCCCAGTCGTAATGAACGGGTCGATTGTTTGCGGATTTATTTCTGACAGCGAGTCGTGCTGCAGTGGGCGCTGAACCCCATCTGTTGCTGAGAGTTTAGCAAAGCGGGGCAGAGTGAAGGTTACCCCAGCAAGCTTTGTGTGGTTGTGGGACAGAGCTGAGGCTGGTCTTGTGGGGAGGTGGATTTGCAGTGGCTAGTTGGCAAGCCTCCGTCAATCGGCTCCTGCCCCTTCACGTGAGCCTGCGGCCGTGACGCTTGTGGTATAGGCTGTTCACGGCACCAAAACGAACGTGCCACTTTCTGGCAATTATGATTTCAGCGCACAGGTGCTGGATGACGGCGTCGTAGCGTTGCGCGTACAGGTGTGAAATCTTCTGTGGCTCTGCCTGTGCAACGTGCAGCGCTAACGCAGCAAGCTGTGCATGCGCAGTCAGTAAGAGCCTTACCGCAGGCAGCCACACAGCGCGGGCATCTTCTCTCACATGTCAGAAATCTTCCTGTCTAACCTTGGGGGCGCTGACATCCTTAGTTGCCAGTGGGAGGGGGCACGGCATTAACCTGCTGTGGGCGGCCGCTCGGCGCTGTGGTTGCGCCGATGGGTTGCGCCCTGAGGCTGTCCTCCTTGATGCTTGTACTTGCTGCTGACTGTAGGCAGAGCTAATTTTAGCAGCGGGTCACTGGGTAGGACGTTTCCTCTTTCCCCTTCCGTCCGTGATGAAACTGTGTCACTTTACAGAGAAGCCTGTGAGTGGTGGATGCAGACTGAGCAGCAATCACGTAAACAAAAGGCCTTTCTCTTTTCAGTATCGGATTATTTTAAGATTTTCAATGTAAGATTTGAGATGTAATTTTGTCTTGTGAGTGTCCTGCGACTTGTGTGGAGCTGGTCCCTGTCTTGCCTTTCTGCTGGACCTTTATGACTTTCGTATTCTTCTTAAAATGCCAGACAAATGAGTACAAGTGTGTATTACGCATTGGACTAAGTGGCAGAGCAGCAGAAAGCCAATGGGTTTGTGGTTCACTGTGGTGCTGTGCCTCGCGGCAAGGATGTAGGATGTACGGCTGAAGGCGCGGTGCTTTGTGTTTCCCTTTTCCGACTGACAGGTGGCAGCGTCCTATGGGAACGTCGTGTGCATCTTTGAACCCGTTTCTGTCCTGGACCCAAAGGAAAAAGCATCGGTAGGTGTTTCTAGCAGCCGCCGCGCGGTATCAGTGTGACCGCGTTGACATTTTCCCGGTTGACCTTTCCGTCGCATGGATGGCGTTTCTTTCTGAGAGTTCTCTGTGCTTTGTGTCCTGTAGAAACTGAGTTATCAGTGGCAGAAGAGAGGGCAGATTGTTCTGAAGTCAGCGGCTATAAATCTTGCTTGGGATCCCACAGGTAAGACCCAGGGGCTTTTCCTCAGTGACCGTGAGTCCAGTGGGAGTCTGAACAAGGTCAAACCTTCACCACTGAATATCCTGCCTTTTTTTTTTTTTTTTTTTTTTTTTAAAAACATAAAGGAACCCAACTCCTTACTGGGTCAGCTAGCCTCCAGCTATGGTCCAACAATCGTCCCAACTTGAATCCCAGAGAAGCAGAGGAGCCAACAACGTTTGGAAACCACCTGAGCAGCTGGAGATGCATTTGGCAGTGCAAGTAAACGCCCACCTAACACCGTAGCAGCAGCAAAAGTTATTATTTTGGAAAGTTTGGAAAACCTGAGCTGGGAGGGGTCTGGTGGTATTTGGAGGATATTCATATCAGGCCCCTCTAGCCATCATCCTTCATCCTTCCTGCTCTGTAGGTTTGCTTGGTGCTTCCCCACCAACGCTTTGCTGTTACCTTTCTCCTTTCATAGGACAGCCTCCCCCATCCACCTGATGAAGTTCTCTCCTGGTGGGGAGTTCTTTGCTACAGCTGGCCAGGTAAGCACATTCCGGATACCTCTCTGCTGTAGACTGTGTCGTGGACTGAGACTCTTTGACCGTCTCGTGTTGCTCTTTCACCCACGTGTTTTTATTTGAGTGCATGTATAGACTCTGCCTTAAGGCTGTGCATTGGATTGCTTAATCCTTAAAATATCAACCTCCTCCTGTCCTAACAATTTCGGTTTTCATTGTGTGGCTGTGAGCTACAGATCTAAGCACTCGATATGTGAATGCTGTTTCAATCGCATTTTGTGTTGCATCTGACTGTGACCGTTGGACTAAGACATACAATCTGCCCTGTTGTCATCCTAAACGCCTTAAGGAATTCAAAGCAACTGCTTGATAGCGGTGCCAAGTTGGTGGGTTTCAGCTATATAAATGTTATAAAAAGGCTAATTTGTAAGCCAGTTCTTTTCTCGAAAGCGAAACTCAAGCGAGCGTTTAGGTCTGCTTGGTCTCAGTGAACAGGGTCTTTTGTAGTTCTGGGCTTCTTCATGTCTCATCCACTGAGCTTTCAGAACCAGTACCAACTTCCTCCCGGGAACAGTCTAGCACTAATTGTCTTTCAGCCATCACAGCCGTGAGATTGATGATTGATTTGCTCCAAGGTCATCAGTGAAGTAGGTGCGCTGGCATTGCCAGTTCAGATTTCTGCATTCTCACTACAATGGACTTCTGTGCCTGCAGGATGACTGCCTGGTAAAAGTGTGGTATAACACCAGCCAGTGGCAGTCTGGGGGGGCTACCCTCTTCACGCCCCCAGAGCAGGCCTCTTATGGGGAGACGGACTTCTCCTTTGTTTACCTGGCCCACCCACGCTCTGTGACTGGTTTTTCCTGGAGGAAGACCAGCAAGTACATGCCAAGGTGAGGTTGGGGTCTTTGTTCCTGTGTGTGTTTTCATTTTTATATGCTTCCAGTCATTTTATAACCCGTGCCTTATGACACCTGCACATTACCTTTCAACTCGTACATTTTTTCCTCAAAGATGTTGAATATGTTATGTTTATCGTCTCGGAAATAGATTGCAGATTGTCATATTCCTGGACTGTCTTCCAATGTCTAGGATTTTTGATGTTCGTGTTACTGTGACAGTGCTGCATGCGTGTTTTTCACGCCCTCAGGCCACACCTCCCTGGATCAGGGTGCAAAAGTGCTGGGGGCAGCATGTACATGTATGACCTCAGGCTGTGTAGGTTTTCCTGGACACCTAATGCATGGAGAAAAGTGATTTTCCTGTTCTGGTAGGCTAGAGAGCTGTGCTGATTTTCTGTTCTGGTTCTGAGCTGAAGCGGGTTGTTGGGGGCGTTTACAGATTGCAGTTTGCCCGTGTCACGCCTGAAAGCCTTGCTAAATCACCGTGGTGTTTACAAACCCCACGTCATATCCAACTGCCAGGCCCTGTCCCTGCAGTACAAACAAAGCGTTACATCCCAAGTTTTGCATGCCTCTAGGGCAGAAGAATAGATCCGGTTTCTTCCAAGGTTGTTTGTAGAGTCCTACCACATTTGGCAGACAGACGCACCCAAGCAGGAGATGTCTACTGTGTTGTGTGTCTTTGTCTGGTCTGTCTCAGTTGGTGGCTGATCCTCTCTGGTAATTCATCTGTTTTTGCATCTTGCACAGTCAGGAAACTAGTTTTTTTCTTTTGGTTCCATGTCATTGCCTCGCTGTTTCGCATCAAAGCTTTATGGGTAAGCTGTTATACTAAATCCAATAGCTTTTGCTTCCTGTGTGCATCTTCCTGAATGAGAGAAACTTGCACGTGGGTTGGGTGCTGCGTGTGACTCACGGTCCAGGTAGGAAACGTCACAAAGGTGATCGTGAGGTCATATTAAGGTGCAGTCAGTGTGAAACAAGTATTTTCTTTCCTAAGCAAGCACGCAATCCCCAGGCTCTGGTTGCTGAGGCGAGCTCCTTTTTGTTGCTATGGAAAATTAGGAGTTGGGGGAGCGCGAACAGGCAACCCCCCACGTGGCGTAGGCAGAAAATGTAACAAACCAATTTTTGGGTTACTTCAGTCTGGTTGCCGGGCAGAAGATCAGATCACGCAACGTTCCAGCTGGGCCATAAACCGTGGAACTCAAGAGGTTTCACCTGAAATCCAGTCTTTGCCTGTAGGTGTGGCTTATCAGCACTATGTGGATCAGCCATTACTAATTATATGTTTAATTTAATCTCCCATGACCCATTATGCTATCAGAAACATAGATAAAATGTCCACTTTTCATTCAGGAGTTGTATTGTAATTTAAAGCACTTCAGCGCTATTATAGTACAAGAGCTACATTAAAGACGGAAGCCATGGATAATGAGTAGCGATATCAGCCCAAAAGAGTGATTTGTCCGTTCCATAGTCTTGGAGGCACTTTTTGCCACTTCCAGTATAGGGATAGTGGATAAGGTGCCTACTGGTGCTCACACTGCTTAGAGAAACTTCCTGGGGCAGATGGTGGGATGTATAGACCAAACATCATCACAGTTAGATGAGTGATGTTTTGCAATGTCCTTGTCACCTGCGGCCAGAAACTTCCAAGATGGTGGCATATCTTTTTCATTATTTCTGTCCTCATCACTATTCCTTTTCTAGTTCGTTCGTTTTGTTTTTTTCTTGTTCACTTACATTCTCTTTCAATAGGGGTTCAAGCACCAGCAGTGCTGGATCCCTGTTTTTGTTGTTTTGTTTTCGTTCGTTTTGTTTTTTTCTTGTTCACTTACATTCTCTTTCAATAGGGGTTCAAGCACCAGCAGTGCTGGATCCC
>JAODKE010000043.1:7196225-7232439 GCA_026779605.1 Mormyrus hasselquistii
GGGTCTCATCTGCTAATGGTCACTGGTGTCCTTACAGTAGGTAGGGTCTAATCTGTTAATGGTCACTGGTTGTCCTTGCAATGGGCGAGGTCTCATCTGCTAACGGTCACTGACTGTCTTTACAGTGGGTGTGGTCTCATCTGCTAACGGTCCCTGGCTGTCCTTACAGCCAGAGAGCAGGGTATCATCTGCTAATGATCACTGGCTGTCCTAATAGTGAGTGGGGTTTCATCTTCTAATGATCACTGGCTGTTCTAATAGTGAGTGGGGTTTCATCTTCTAATGATCACTGGCTGTTCTAATAGTGAGTGGGGTCTCATCTGCTAACAGTCACTGGCTGTCCTTATAGTCAGTGGGGTCTTGTCTGCTAAAGGTCATTGGCAGTCCATACATTGAGCGGGGTCTCATCTGCTAATGATCACTGGCAGTCTATACAATGAGTGGGGTCTCATCTGTTAATGGTCACTGGTTGTCCTTACAATGGGCGAGGTCTCATTTGCTAACAGTCACTGGCTGTCCTTACAGTGGGTGCGGTCTCCTCTGCTAACGGTCACTGGCTGTCCTTACAGCCAGAGAGCAGGGTTTCATATTCTAATGATCACTGGCTGTTCTAATAGTGAGTGGGGTTTCATCTTCTAATGATCACTGGCTGTCCTTACAGTGGGCGCGGTCTCATCTGCTAACGGTCATTGGCTGTCCTTACTGTGGGCGAGGTCTCATCTGCTAATGGTCACTGGCTGTCCTTACAGTGGGCGAGGTCTCATCTGCTAATGGTCATTTACAAAAGGAAGGAGTAGAAGGCTACCATTTCAGTCCAGACCGAATCTATAAAGTTCAGCACACCATGAGTTGTTTCTGCCTTGCATCTAACCATGGAGCTCATAAATATTAAAGCACTTTGGTGTGCCTGTTATGGGAAGGATGCTTTGTAAGAATAAATACACAAGGGAGTGTGAATTTTGGTTTTCCTAGGGTTTGTGGGTTTCTATGTGAGGCTGCAGGAAGTTAAATCACCGCTGGTTGGGATCTTATGAAGGTTACTCTATTGACCCTTTAATATCGATTACCTCCAAAGTCCTCCGTTATAGGATGAAAGCCTCCTTTTAGGTTAATGCAGCACTTTGCTCTCATGATGCCTTCTGGAGTCCTTTTCCCAGTCCTGTGAGTCAGGCTTGATGTGTGTGTCATGTGTTGGACAACTTGCTCATGCATGCTGGACACGTAGGGCACAGCAGGCGTAGATTACACATTGAGTATACAGTGGGCACAGGTGGCACACCGAGTATATAGCAGGCATAGAGGACAGACTGGACACTGTGGACCCACAGCACGTGCAGTGAGGCTGTCGTTGTCGTTGGGGCTTCAGATGTGGGTGACGCTAAGTAAGATGATGTATGCTCGGAAATCACGTGACCAGGCTGAATAGACTACGTGCTTCCCTGTGTAAGATGTGGTTTGAGAGTTGCAGTCTGATGAAAGTAATAAGCTACATCCTGGTAATTAGTTCACACTTCACGGCGGGTTCGTACAGGGTGCCCTCTGGTGGACTTGTCAGTGCCACTGACGGTGCTTTAACTATGCAGCTGAAGCTGAAGGAGTCCTGGAGGGGCCCGGAGAGATGTCTGGGACACCCAGCGTACACGGGCTTCCTACCGCACCAGCAAGATCGGCACCGCATCCACTGGGCCAAAGGGGCCATAAATGCTAACGCCCTATGTCACTTCCACATTGCCGCCAGCATCAACCCGGCCACAGGTAAGGTCCGGCGCCAGCCCCTTCAGTCACTATGTTTGGCACATCAGAGTGGGTCATTCCTGCCTCATTTCCTTAGCAGCTTATTTAAGTACTCAGGTCAATCAGTCAATTAGAAGGTCATGGCGCAGGTCATAGGTCAAATTGATCGGATCCTTTTTTGACCACAGGCTAGAATTAAGTGAAAGCTAACCGGCCCTTATGTTTCTCTGAGACCTTCCTGAGGTTGCTGAGGGATGATCATTATCAGCGGGTGACGAGCGGTGTTCTTGTGCGCTGCAGACATTCCGCTGCTCCCCTCTATATCCTCACTGCGTGTGGCTGACGACGAGGAGCCGGCGGGCCCCTTCACCGTGCATTGGCTCAACAACAAGGAGCTTCACCTCACGCTGGCCATGGAGGTGTATCTGCAGCAGCTGCGTGCCAGT
Source organism: Mormyrus hasselquistii (assembly GCA_026779605.1). Lineage (NCBI taxonomy): Eukaryota > Metazoa > Chordata > Actinopteri > Osteoglossiformes > Mormyridae > Mormyrus > Mormyrus hasselquistii. The sequence goes on from JAODKE010000043.1 coordinate 7,198,406, forward strand.
GCAGAACAGCGCAGCCCTGAGCTCAGCAGCCGCTCCGATGAGGGTATGGGGGGTGCGGGGCTTATGTGGCACAATGCTTGGGGCTGGGGGGCAATGTGCAGCTCAGCCATGGTGCCATGGTCCACTGAGCCGCTGCGCCTGATTCTGCAGAGCGGTCTGACGAGGAAGAGTTGGCGGACTCCCCCACAAAGGCGAGGCCGGCCCGGGACCCAGGGGCCTGGCCCGGGGTCCCACTGGCCGCCGCACAGGTAGACCACAAGCTGGGGCTCCTACTGGAGGACTGGAATAAGGCTGCCGACATGCTGTTCAGCATCCACCCCACCGATGGCTCTCTGCTGGTGTGGCACGTGGACTGGCTGGATGAGTACCAGCCTAGAATGTTCCGGCAGGCCCAGGTACAGTCGAGTGATGTGGGCGGTTCTAGTGTGGCTCAAGTTTCTCTGAGGGTAGCCCAGTTTCGATGATTTCGAGCGATGGAAAGATACAGATAGATTTTATTAATGAATACCTTTTATTATTTAATCCCCAATAAATTGCAACCTGACTAAATCCAAAATCGTGTAGTGCATTTACAAGGCAGAAGGCAAGCAATACAGGGTCACAATAGTGGATGTTTTTGGTGAATGCAGTGGAGCAGTGTATATATAGAGCGTAATCCTATCACGATGATTAGTGCAATGTAGAGTGAATTTCAGTGGAGGATACAGTGAAACACTGTACAGTAAATAGCATGTAACAGAGTGCAGTTAATATAATTATTGAAATGCACAGTAATGGTATACTGTGGATGCAGTGGAAGTCGAGTGGCAGCAGTTTAACCATGGTAATGCCCCCCGGCAGGTATCCTTTGTGTCCCGCATCCCCGTTGCCTTCCCCATGGGTGACGCCAACTCGCTGAGCCGCAGTGTGGTCATGTACGCCTGCAACAAGAACCTGGACCTGGCCATCCAGCAGGGGCGCCAGAGGCCCGCAGGGCTCCCCCGCTCCACATCCACACTCATTGGCTCTGGCCAGGGCAAGGGCGCGGGTCTGCGCCTCAGTATCTTCACGCCCAACGTGCTGATGATCTCCAAGCACGCTGACGGCTCACTTAACCAGTGGGCGGTGAGTTTCGCGGAGGAGTCAGCCTTCTCCACAGTGCTCAGCGTCTCACACAAGTCACGTTACTGCGGCCACCGCTTCCACCTCAACGGGCTGGCGTGCCACCCGCTGCTGCCACTGCTGCTCACCACGTCGCACCATAATACGCCGCACAGCCCCTCCCTGGATCCCACTGCCACCCTCCTTCTCGGCCCCCCGTCGCCTGGCGGTGCCTCTCCAGACCCCAATGCCATCTACAGCGAGCTGATCCTGTGGCGTGTGGACCCTGTTGGGCCCCTGTCCTTCTCCGGGGGTGTTTCAGAGCTTGCCAGGATCAACTCGCTCCATACCTCGGCCTTCTCCAACGTGGCCTGGCTGCCAGTGCTGATCCCTAGCCGCTGCTTGGGTAAGATCATGGGGGCAAGGGTGGCCAGGGGGATGGGGGCATACCTGGATCAGGTGTCATTTTGGGGTAAACAAAATCAGCTGACTCTGTGCCATGACACGGTTGACGGCACATGCCATTCTTCTAAGGTGCTTATGGGAACTCACCCAGCGCCTGCTTTGTGGCCAGCGATGGCCACTCCCTACGGCTCTACCAGGCCGTCATCGAGGCCAAGAAACTCCTCAGCGAGCTGTCCAACCCCGAGATATCGGTGAGCCGCGCTTCAGAGCCCATCCGCCATGTTACAGTCCCTGTGTTGACTGTCCGTAACACCCCGTGCTGTCCCCTGCCCCAGAGATACGTAGGCGAGGTCTTCAGCATCGTCAGCCAGCAGTCCACTGCGAGGCCGGGATGCATCATCAGCCTGGACGCCATCACGGACTTCGTACGTACACACACCGACATGCTCAATGGTCCCTTTGTCATCAGTGATCCGTCCTTGTCACCCTTCACCTATAACGGACGTGAAAAAAGATGCATCTGCTGGTAGCAGTGTGGGAGGTGGATGTTTATAGTGCAAATTCTGAAGATATATATATATATATATATATATATATTTTTATAAGCATCAAATAGACACTGGGGGTTATATGTTTATATGTACACCTGTCTGTGCTCTACGATGCTGGTTCATGTTTCTGGCACTCTGGTTAATGGGGAAAAAAGGGCACACACTGCTCTGGTCCTCCACCACCACCAGAGGGCGCTGCTTCATACCCTGACCCAACATTCAGCTGCTTTTTCTGGGTTCTTCTGCCTCACTGTGTCTCAGCAGCAGGGGAAGAAGACCCAATTGCTACATGTATTTGAGGAGGACCTGATCTTGGGTGACGGAGGTCCTGACCATGCCCCAGAAACCCCCACCAGCTGCTCTGAGGGTGGGGTACCATTGTGATTTCTTCTCATTCTTCTGTAACAGTCAGCCCTTGCCTCCCTCCAGCAGTGACAACCCTCACTCTCCACCACCTCAGGTACCACTGGACCCAGCTTTTCTGCGCGCTTCTTTCTGGTGGTGATGGAGTACTCCCAGAGTGGACGGACCCTCCTGCACATGTGGCACCTTCAGCTTTCAGCACTGCAGGTCTCTGTGGGTATGTAGACCGGCGGCCCCATGTTGCAGGAAAATGTGGTTGATCACGGTGAGCCTGCAGGGAGTGCTGTTTTAAGTCATGTAAATTGCCACAGGTCCCGCTGACTGGCAAGTAAAATGGCTGGTTGGATACACTCTTGCATATTTGTCCTTCCTGCTGCCCCACCACAGACGTGCCCCCGGACAGCAGCTCTTGCCCCCCGGGCTCCCCTGAGAGGCAGAGTACCCCCAAGAACCTGACGAATACCTCCAACCTGCAAAGCGCCAGTCGCCTCCAGCTCTCGTCCCGCAGGGTGTACAGCAAGGAGCTGCAGCTGCCTGATGGCGTGGAAGTCCTCCAGGCCACTCCCTCAGCAGGTCGACCACCCGCCTGCTCACTGGAGGGGGACTGGTTATGAATATTGTGTCGAGGGGGGGGGGTTCACTGACTCTTCACTGTTGTAATTACAGGACACCTGAGCTCATCTTCGCTGCATCCAGCAGGACGGGCCCCATACCTACTCGCCACATCTTGCTCCGACCACAAGGTGAGGTTCTGGCGCTGCCAGGTGGTACCAGAGCAGGCTGCTTCGGGAGACCAGCTCTACTCCTGGGAGGAATGGCCCCTGTTGGTGGAGACGGCCCTGGACGATGGCAGCGCAGTGAGCGTGCCGGGCCGACCCATCGAGGTCAGCTGTTGCCACACCAGTCGCATCGCAGTGGCTTACCGGCCTAAGGACACTGGTGTGAGTCACCGTGTCCAGGTAGGAATCTTTCAGTGTGAATCCACTGGTGGGTCTCGTTGGATGCTGGAGCAAACCTTTGGACTGGAGGAAGCACCTTCCCACAAGGCTGATGGGAGCCTGAGCCTGGCATCACTCGGCATAGAGGAGGTGAGTGATGACTCCTCTGAGCCTGGCACAAGACCCCTGGTCCATCTGGACTGGGTTTCCAGGGAAGATGGCTCTCACATCCTCACCGTGGCCATCGGCCCCAAGCTCCTGATGTACGGACTCCTCCCGGGGAAACCGCCAGAACTGGGTCTGAGTGACGGCTGGAGGGACGGCTCCTCCAGGCTGGTTCTCCTCCGTGTTGTGGACCTGGTATCCTCGGTGGAGGGCTCGCCACCAGTCCCGGTGTCCTTGTCATGGGTGAGGGATGGCATCCTGGTGGTTGGCATGGACTGTGAGATGCACGTGTACTCTCAGTGGCAGCCTCCGCCTCAGGTAGGCTCAGCCGTCACTGGCAGTGTCACGTCTCTGCTGGCCGCCTTGCGGCAGGGTGGCGACGACCCAACCAGCCCCCAACCGCCCCGGCGAAATCTGACCCGCTCCATGACCAGCCTGGCCCAGAAACTGAGCGGCAAGAGGACAGCATATGACCTGCCTCCCGACATGGAGGACTGCGGCCTCTTCGAGGCGGCCCACCACCTGTTCCCCACGCTGCCGCAGTACCACCCTGCCCAGCTCATGGGCCTTATGGATCTAGGCAGGGTACGACGGGCTAAGGCCATCCTGGTGCACCTGGTGAAGTGCATTGCCGGCGAGGTGGTGGCCTTGCATGATGGCGGAGATGGGCACGAGCGCCGACTGCGCTCCCTCAGCATCAGTGCCAGCGGCAGCACTGCACGCGACCCTAAGATCTTCAGCAAGAGTGAGAACCCTGACTACACGGAGATCGACTCCATTCCACCACTGCCACTGTACGCCCTGCTGGCAGCCGATGGAGGCGGCCCGGCCAAGCCTGACAATGTGGGGGAAGGTCCCCCTGGATCAGCTTGGCCGGACACCTACAACGAGCTGTTCCAGGCCCCTGCTGTAGATACGGACCCAGACATCCTGGAAGGTGACCGGGAGGAGGCCGCCAAGGTGATTGACCTATCCAGGTATGGCCCCACCTTTTTTGGGCTGGACCATGCCCAAGTGCTTTCAGGCCACCTAGTGTACTCCAGACTCCCAGGACTGACCCGGATGGAGCAGATGTCCTTGATGGCCCTGGCGGACACCATTGCCACCACCAGCACAGACATCGGAGAGAGTCAGGGAAAATGTCAAGGTGGGTTTCTCTGCTTTGGGGTTTTCTTGCACACTCACTGTTGCTGGATGACCATGATCAATCTTTGCTGTTTTCCCATTTGCCAGGTGGGGAAACCCTGGACGAGTGTGGACTGAAGTTCCTCCTGGCTGTCCGTCTGCACACCTTCTTGCTGACATCCCTGCCCCCCGCTCACCGGGCCCAACTTGTCCGCCAAGGTGAGAGGCGTCAAAGCCCCGCCCCTCGTTGCATAATTGGCTGATTTAAATTAGACTAGCCTTCTCTGTGACCCCACAGGGCTGTCCACCTGCCACTTTGCCTGGGCCTTCCACTCGGAGGCGGAGGAGGAACTGCTGAACATGCTGCCCGCCCTGCAGAAGAACGACCCCACTTGGCATGAACTGCGAGCCATGGGCGTGGGGTGGTGGCTGCGCAGCAGCAGCCGGTTGCGCAGGTGCATGGAGAAGGTGCGTCTGCATCTGCTGTGACTCTCTTACCTGGCTCTGTGCTTGGGCTCTCGGTTTTTTCATTTAGAAACACCAACTAATCGACGGAGTTAATTAGCTGGGTCATTTTGGGACAAGGGTGCCAGGTTTCAAACGTTCAGGTTGAGAAAGTAAAAATCCATATGAAGATCTTGTTTCAAACAACCAGTTCAGTATAAAAGAGTCACAGATACAGAGTACTCAATTAGTTGGTTGAAACAATACCATGGTCTGGATTTTTACTTTCTGGACCTGGACTTTCCCCCACTGCCTGTGTTCCAGCACAGTATTCACGTATGGTGAAGGCCAGCCCAAGGCAGAGGCAAACTGAGTGGCCAATAGGGGTCCCCATTTGATCTGTGTGTCAGAATTGAAAGGGAGATGACATGAAAACTAGGTTAATCATATTTTGCTCTGGGCCCCAGAAAGGGTTCTGCGTGTAGTTCAGCTACCATGCAAACAGTTTCTCTGGGTTGTATAAGACACGGTGTGAGGTGGCGTCTTGTTTTCAACAGGTAGCAAAAGCCGCTTTTCAGAGAAACAACGACCCCCTGGATGCAGCCGTCTTCTACCTGGCCATGAAGAAGAAGGCTGTGGTTTGGGGACTCTACCGGTAAGTATCGCGTCTGAGACCTGTGATGTTGAGCGGGGTAGGGGCAGGGTGGGAAGTCTGAAGAGCATTCTGCTTGTGTCCAGGTCCCAACAGAACGTGAAGATGACAGCGTTCTTCAGCAACAACTTCAGTGAGGACCGCTGGAGGAGGGCGGCCCTGAAGAACGCCTTCTCTCTGCTGGGGAAGCAGCGCTTCCTGCACTCTGTTGCCTTCTTCCTTTTGGCGGGCTCCCTGAAAGACGCCGTGGAGGTGAGGCTGGTACCGCGTGAAGGTCCGCTTTGGCCCGACTGGTCACATATAGGACAGGATGAGCCACGTAACCAGCCTTCAGCTCTTTCAGGTCTCATTTTCTCCACTCATTGACTGAGCCTTTCTTTGAGTGACTTCTCATTTTTCCATGTTGCTGTTTCCATGGTAACAGGTTTGTCTAGACAAGATGCAGGACCTACAGCTTGCACTGGTGATCTCCCGGCTGTACGAGTCTGAGTTCGAGGCCTCCTCCACCTACAGGAATATTCTACACAGACACGTTCTAGGCCATGAGGCCCCTGCTCAAATACAGCAGGACCCCTTCCTGCGCAGCATGGCTCACTGGATACTGGAGGACTACAGCCAGGCACTGGACACTCTGCTGGTGCAGCCTGAAAGTAAGGCCGTGTCCACCAGTGTGGCAGTGGCATCTCAGCCAGCTTGCAATCTCCACCCTTTGCATGTTTAGAAAGCTGCAGCTGCTCTATTTATTTTGCTGCCTTTTATCTCTGCCAGATGAGGTTTGAGTTTCTCTCTTAATGAACCTCTTGTATGCTGCCTTCCTGTCGCTTCAGGCCGGGCTGCTGTCCCATCCCCTGAGGTGTTCAACTTCTACACCTACCTCCGCATGCACCCGCTGCTGCTGCGTCGTCATTTCCGCCACCCGGAGTCCAGGTCATCTGCTCAGGTGGGCCTGGCAACTGAGACCCGCCTGGCCGACTCCATCACCCTGCTGGAGCGCCGGCTCTTCTTCTCCGCCGCCTATGCCCACCTCCAGGCTGGCTGCCCCATGCTGGCTCTGGAAGTGCTCTCCAAAATGCCCAAGGTCATCAAGAAGTCCAGGCCTGCCCCATGCCAGGATATGTCGGCCGTCTCCCCTTCCACCAGGGACTCCCTTCTCTCTGTCGAGGCCAAGCAGGACCGGGCCTCGGACCTGGACTGGTCCCAGCCAGTGCTGAACGGCTACGAGTCGGCATCAGACAGCCTGTCGAATAGCCGGTCAGATTCTGCCTTCAGTTTCGACTGGAGCCAGCCCTCAGGCACCATGCAGGAGGAGCCGCTGGAGTTGAAGTGGGACACAGAGTCGGAGGACGACGAGTCAGGTCTGGCCATGAAGAACGTCAAGGCGGAGAGTGTCCATGCCATTTCCAAGGACAACACGGAATCGTTGTCCTTGACGGAATCTGAGGGGGACCTGGTCACCACATCTGAGGACATCCTGACGGCCCAACTCAAGTTCACAGCCTGCCTCAGGATCCTGACTACAGAGCTGCGGACGCTGGCCACAGGCTACGAGCTGGACGGGGGCCGGCTGAGGTGCCAGCTGTGTCACTGGCTGGAGAGGGAGGTGGCTGCACTGCAGCACAGCTGCAGCTACAACCCTGATCTGGAGGAGGTGGCGGGGGGCATCTCCGGGGGCCCGGCCCAGGATGAGTCGGTGCAGAACCTGGACGGTCAGTCTGGGATGTCACTTTGCTCTGTCGAGCTGCAGCGGAGGCGACGTCAGTGGCTGCGTCAGAACGAGCCGCTGCTGCGCATGTTCCTGAGCTACAGTAGCCTGCATGGCTCGCACGGCGGGGGCCTGGCGTCCGTCCGCATGGAGCTCATCCTGCTGCTGCAGGAGTCGCAACAGGTCAGGTGCCGGTCTTGCTACCATGCTAGCAAGATAAAATAATAGGCTAAATTATTTATGTTATGCATTCACATCTCTCTATGGCCACCAGAGGGCAGCCAGGAGTGAAATTTCTTGGAAATCTAAGCATTTACAGTTTAGTCTAAGATAAACCTTAACTGCAATAGATATTGTTACAAGTTGGAAGGCTGCTATTTTGAGGACAGCGTATTGTGAATGCAGTCAAACGTGCGCACACATACTTAACCAGACTACTCCTATGCCCCCCCCCCCAGGAAGAATTTGCGCCCTCTGCTGCCCTCGTTCTTGCCCAGCCCAAGTCTTCCATCCCTCTTCTGCTAGCCTGTATGGCCAGTGCCAAGACAGTGGTGGCCAATCCTATTATGCACCTGACCAATCTCACCCACGACATCCTGAACAGTATCAACTCTCTGGACGCCCCCCCACATCCTAGCATTGTCGACAGCAAGGTGGGGACCCTTGTATGCTTCACCTTTTGCAGTAGCATGTTTGCTCACTCTGAATTCAGCCCCTCTCTGATGGTCTTTCTTTCTTCCAGATCTACGTGATGCACACACTGGCAGCCTCTCTGTCCGCGTGTGTATATCAGTGTCTGTGTGACTGCCGCAGTCTCAGGTGGGCCTCGTCTTCTGACTCAAGAGTCTGTCGCCCCCTGCGTCCGGTGCTGCCTGACGCCCCCTGTCGCCCCCTGCGTCCGGTGCTGCCTGTCGCCCCCTGTCGCCCTCTGCGTCCGGTGCTGCCTGTCGCCCCCTGTCGCCCTCCGCGTCCGGTGCTGCCTGACGCCCCCTGTCGCCCTCCGCGTCCGGTGCTGCCTGACGCCCCCTGTCGCTCCCTGCGTCCGGTGCTTAGTTAGTTATTAGTGTCATTTTTCACTGGTGGATGAGCAGCTGTCATTATTTGCTCTACCTGCTGCTCTTTTAGCAGATTTTTTAAATTTATTTTTGTTTATCCACCAAGTCTCTTAATTGGGATTTATTGGGCCACAGTATGGATGTTTTTTGTTAGAAGCTGTAGAATTGAGATTCTCCTTTGCTTTCGTGCGTCTTAGTCTCCTCAATAGTGTGATCACTTGCAGCCATCGAATCGTTAACTGTTAATGAGAGTCCTAGAAAACACACCATCAGAATGCAAATTGGCAGTTTGACTTATCGGCTGTACTCCATATAAAATTTGGGTCAGGAGTCGTGGCACTCGTATCTTCAGCAATAGCTGGCAGTGCCATTTCCATGGTAACTTGACCCTGCAGTAGAGGTGGTGGACAGTTTGCTGCAGAACAGCTTGTACTTCCAGAATGCTGTGTTTCATTGGGTCTCATCTGTCACTCAAGGCCATGCCGCCAGATTTGTATTGACTCTTTAGAATTATGATCTGTGTGTGTATTTGGCTGTACACCAGGTACATTCGGTTACCTTGGCTGTATTGCATTTTGTTGTCCTCTTTGTACTCTCCACCACTCCAGCCCCTCTAGCATTTCGAGTCTGTTTTCTGAAGGTGCTGCGTCTAAGAAGGGCACACAAAACTAAACGGAATGGAATAGATCTGAACTGAATTGTTTTCATTGCTGTAACAGTTTTTCTTTTTGCTGTCTCCTGTGTTGGTCAGACATGCCAACCAGTTCACAGGCATCGTCTACCAGAGCTTCCTGCTGTCCCAACAGCAGCCAACACGGACCATGAGCACAGAGGAAGCTGTCCTTCCCAACACCTCCCCGGCACAGTGGCCAGGTCTGTATATGCGAAACGTGCCCATCACGCAGGGCCCGGTCCGTATGCGACGTAGGCACCCATCACGCAGGGCCCGGTCCGTATGCGACGTAGGCACCCATCACGCGGGGCCCGGTCTGTATGCGAGTTAGGTACCTACATGCCAAATTTGTACATGCTAGTTGTACTGAACATGCCAGTCTGGGATTACATGCCCATCACAGGAAAGGCGTTTGAAAATCCATTGAACTGAGAAGTGTATATCCAGTATATGGCTGGAGGCACACCTCACACTGATGGAATTCCACTCTTTCTCCCTCCAGGCATGGGAGCTCTTATCCGCCTACTGAGCTCAACAGGAGAGGAGACACAGTCAGGTCTGACGGTGCTGCTTTGCGAGGTTCTGACCGCGGTCTACCTCAGCCTCTTTGTGCACGGCCTGGCCACTCACTCCAGCAACGAGCTCTTCCGCATCGTGGCCCACCCGCTAAACGCCAAGCTGTGGGCAGCTGTGTTTGGTGGGGGCTCGCGCGTCCCGGTCGTGGAGCAGCCCAGTCCATCCAGGATATCCTCAGGTGAGGTGGCGCTTAGTGAATCTGGAACATCTGCATCCTGTGTCTCAGTCCACAGTTGGAGCTGGGAGAGTGGTGGTTCTGACTTATATATGTGATCTGGCAATATAGATGGGTTCTGATACCACAGATGTTTCAGTAATTAACAAACCAGCTGTCATTCTGCTGGGTCCACATTGACGTTACTGTTATATTCCACTTGGTTTTGACAGTGTTGTCAATGGCCGAAGATATGGACCGGAAGCCCAGGCGCTTTCGGCTGCGGTCATCTCAAAGTGCCTCTATGGAGAGTGCCCAAGTACCTCCTAGTCCTGTTGTGGAGCAGGAGGCCTCCATCTTCAAGGAAAACTTTGTTCCCCCTGAGCTGAGCATCTGGGACTACTTCATTGCCAAGGTATGGGCTTAGCTGTCCACCAGAGAGGAAATATGCAGGATAATCACCTTCCCCTTGACTTTCATAAGGCTCAGATATAGCAAGTGAGGTATTTACCAGTTTTCTGAGATTCTGAAGTGTCACACAGTTCTCTGATACTCACGGGAACTGTAATATCTCTGTCCTGCTGCTTGTAATCATCATTTTCCTCCTCCAAAGCCGTTCCTCCCACCATCGGAGAGCAGAGTGGAGTACGATTCTGAGGAGAGCCAGGGCAGCGAAGACGAGAATGAGGAGGAGGACCAACATTTCTTTGACTCGGACACAGCTCTTCAGGAACATTCCAATACAAACTCATACAGGTACCTTGGAGCACTGACCATTCACCACTGCATTTGGGTTCGCAAAGTAAGATCTAGATCATTGTAGGAATTGTGCGAATAGGAAAAGAATCTTATGGACTGAACAGACTTTTCCACTAGACAGCTAATGTAGCATAGTGACTTGTTTGTGTATTTTACAAGGCCTGTAAGTGCTGGTTATCTGTGTTTTGCTTTAGTGTTGCCATGAGCAATGGCGCCTGTGGTTGACTGTAATTGTTCTTTCCTTCAGTTGGTGTCTCATGCGTTTGGCCATGGTCCAGTTGGTGTTGGTCAACTTGAAGTCCTTTTATCCCTTGGCAGGTCATGACCTCCAAGGTAATTATAGTAAGAAAGCTGAAGATATAATTAGAAGTTATGCACTTAGTGGGTCTTGGTCAGTAAATATATGCAATTGATGAGTTAACACTGGGGACTAGACACCCACATGACTCCGAGCAGCCTTCTCTGGGGAGATGGAGCTGATGGACTGGGTCGAGAGATTCCCACCCCCTCCTGTGTTAAAGCAGGACTTGTGGTGTACCCCCGCAGATCTGCCTGTAGGCTCCCCCTTGTGCCACAATGTGTTGAAGACTCTTCAACGCTGGGAGCAGCTACTACAGAAGAGGTTGGAGGTTTTTGGTGGTCCTCCTCCCCAGTACATCTCAACCCAGCCTCCGGATGACTCCCTCACAGGGGGGCCGGCCATTCTCCGCCATAAAGCACTGCTGGAGCCATCAAACACCCCCTTCAGGTGCTCAACGTGCTCCCTAGTGGTGAAAGTGGTCATGTGACAATATGGTCACCCATTAATTACTAACCTACACATCAGGTGCACAGATATACTACTACTGCTTACTAAATCAACATATTTGTGGCGTATAGGCAGGCTCATTTAAATTTAAAACCTTTATTAAACGTGTGTGGGACAGAGAGAGACAGGGATGTTTGTAAGTTGGTTGATTCTCTGGTCTGGTTCGCTGGCCTGCAGAGATGATAGCCGTTCACAATGAAGTACGACTGATGATTGGGTGGTGGTTGTGTCTCCTGCAGGTCGAGTCATCATTCTGCTCTGCCTGTACGGAGGCTTTGGCAGTACCTGGTGAAGCAGGAAGCCGTGCAGGAGACCTTCATCCGGAACATCTTCACCAAGAAGAGGGAGCAGAATGAGGTATCAGGCTTAGAGTGTTTGGAGATGGGCACTTCGCTGGTCTTCCGCAGCCCTGACTTTCAGCAGACTTAATAGTTTGCTGTTTGTCTCCTTGCATGGCTAAATTACATGGTTTAATTAAAAAAATGTAATCACATAATTTTATGAGTAATGCTTGGTAACTGTGTTTTGGTAGCATGTAATACTCATCTTGTGTTCCTTAAGCCTGTGGATGGCACGAAAACTACTTCAGTAGGTGTTCCAGTGGCTGGCCTCTTTGCTGGTAAAATAGTAGTTTTGATGCAGTGGATCCTTCACAGTGAAACCCTGAAACATTTAAACACTGGAAATGGCTCTAGAACATTTAGAGCATCGATTCTCAACCCGGACATGTGGACTGTCTCAGGGTCCCCAAGGACTGGGTTAACACTGATTTAACATAAAACACTGGAATATTGACAGTGAAACACTAATATATACACATTAGCACTGGAACATTTACTGGGGTGTTTACTGACCATGACAGAGTTAACAGCCTACCCTGGCCATTTGTCAAATGAGTGTTGTGTAGTAACCTAGTGAATGTGAACGTGTTTACGGTGTCATCGACCCTTAGCGCAATGCTAACAGTGATTCTCTGCATTCCAGTCTCTTACTGACTTGCATGATTCACACCCTATTTCTGTCTGTCTTGTCATCGTGAATGTTTAAGTCTGTTGAGGACCGCACTGACAGTAACACACACTCTGTGGCAGAAGAGCGTTCTCACAACCAGGTACTGTCTTTCAGAAAGCTGCTGGGGTTAAAGGTCACCCGCATGTCAAGGTGCCCCCATAAGACCTTGCAGTTTGCCATCATGTGACTGATCTGCTGACACCTGTCACCGATTACAATTATGGCTTTTCACATTTTTGAACCGAGAAGGCCAAAATGGAATTTGTGAAAGACCAAAAACTGCCTGGTTTTATCAGGGAGAAACATAATTTGCTATGGCCCACATTCATGTTCATATGACGTTATTATTTTAATCAACACCTCATCATAACCAATTTCATGTTTAGATTACTCTCCTTCAGCCGTAAATCGAGTAATTGTCAGAGTGATTGTAATTTGTTGGAAATGCATGTTAATATTCGCGAAGGGTGTAATTGAGGTTAGATGTTTTAACAGTGGATTAGCAATCTTCAGAGATCAGATCATCTAACAGTAATATGCTGAGTTCATGTCGCGCTGAATAAGCAGAGTGAGGATCCATCCTGGCCTGTAGGCAGTTGCCACATTAAAAGCAGCACTATTTGCATAGGTTCTTTTTGTCAATACCAGTACTTACAACTGCACTTGGTTTTAAAGTACAGTGGTACCTTGGAACACAAATGAGAGTGATTCATAGGCGTCAACATCCCAGTAGGTTGTTTGCCTTTTTTCACCCCTCAGAGACGCGCCTCGAGCCATACAAGTTTGTTTTGTTGTGTTCTGAGTTTTCAGTCAAGTTGCGACTAGATTTTTCTTGACTGAAACGTTCCAAGATTTTGGTAAAAAAAAATTCAACAGACCTATTCGATGTCCGAGTTGGTTGAGTTAAGAGGCGTTGAGTTCCAAGGTTTTACTGTATCCTTTAATGCTTTAAAGTGTGTTACACTGTAACTTGCATGTCTTTCACTGGCTGTACCCCTCTGATGGTATTAGTCAGTGTACCTGGCTGGTCCAGGGGTAAAACAGTTACTAATTGAAGGAAACTGAAAACTAGCCAAAACTGCAGCTCTAGGGAGACAAGGCAATACCAGCCTGGTGTTGACTGAGCGTGTCTCTGCCGTACAGATTGAGTCCGATTCGGGATACCCAGGTGGGAGGGCCCGGATCATTCACAAAGAGTCTGATATCATCACGGCCTTTGCCATCAATAAGGTATGTGGCAAACTTTCCTCATGGGCAATAGCTGGAGGAGTCGGAATTGCCTGTAGAGTTTGTGTTTGTGCCTCCTCACAGGCTAACCGTAACTGCTTGGTGATCGCTTCGAGCCATGACATCCAGGAGTTAGATGTGTCCGCCATCTTGGCCACTCAGATACTGACCTGGGTGGATGACGAGACTGAGAACAAAGGGTGAGTCCAGAGTGTAATGGAAAATATAAAGACCAATAAAATAGTATACAGTTGTTTATCGCGGTTAATCTGTTCCAGACTCTTCCGCAATAAGCGAATTTCCGAGAAGTAGGAATCTTTATTTATAAATCGAATATTTTCGTAGTTAGAGCATAGAAAACCTGTTTGCGACCTTCTTAATACGGCTTTTAGCATTATTAGAGCCCTCTAGACATGAAATAACACCCTTTAGTCACCATTACACTCGTATTACCCAATATATTAGACAAAATAAGAGAAAATAAGATATATTAAACGTTACAAATATCAGATTATTATTATTGTACATTTAATTATGCACACACAAAGTTCTTGCACACAATCACTAACCTATGAAAAGCCATCGTGGGGATTAGATAAAAGTTCTCAGAAATTGCAAACACACACAAAAGCAAAGATGCTTCCGATGCGTAGCCATGTATCATTTTCATTGTGGCGACGGGCAGACCGAGGCATCGCGGGAGAAGAGACATGAAGACTCGCTTGCCGCGGAAACACGCTCTTTATTTGCGGCCCTGAAAAGGACTACATCAGGCACCCAACAAGCACCGAAAAACCCTTCGCATAAAAAAAAAACACCGGATTGTCAGACGCCGAACTGCAAGACACATACACGATGGGGGATTTACGGAAGCTAATTACACACGAGGGTAGACCGGGTACACACCAGACACAGGTAAACACACACGCAACAATAAGGAATTAAGAATAATAGCAACAACACAACAAGGACAATGTACAACTGCACGCGGGGCATGCTGGGACATGAGCCCCACCGTTGCTACAATACAAAAAAACGCGATAGTGAAGCCACGAAAGTCAAGGCGCGAAGTGGCGAGGGACGACTGTAGCCCAATAAACGCTGATGGTTTAGTCTGAAAAGGAAGGCAAAATAATGGTAAGTGTTCTGGGATCTTTGTTTTAGGATATTTTTCTTTCTTGCCCTTGCACTTTTAATGGGGTTTTATTCCTTCTCTCATCAGGGGTGAGGACTTCCTGGTGATCCACGCCCGGGAGGATTTTACTGCCCATGGTACCACGCCCTACACCCACAGCAGCCCTGGCACCCCTATTAACATGCCCTGGCTGGGAAGCATGCAGACAGGCCGTGGTGCCTCTGTGGTAAGGAACTGAAGGCCACCTGACAAGGTTGGACCAGGAGGCTGATTGGTTTTAGGCAGTCCGGGGCTGGAAGCTGATTGGTCCAGTAGCACAGTGATTGCATATAAAACCTTAGGTAAACAAAAGTTGAGGTTATGTACATTCACTGTGTTTCTTCTCACTGCTCCTCCTTTGAATAGTTTGGTGACTGCTTGAGCAGCACTGATTTTTGGTGTTACATCTGATCTTCTCAACAGATGATCAAAAGGAACATCACCAATGTCAGAAGGATGACCTCCCACCCCAACTTACCTTACTGTAAGTACTGGGGTTTATTCTCTGTCTTGGTGAGTTTTCTTTAACTGTTCCCCCTAAGAGCATTAACAGCAGCCTTGAAGTCCTCTCTCACTTTGCCGGCAGACCTCACGGGCGCCCAGGACGGCAGTGTACGCATGTTTGAGTGGGGACACTCCCAGCAGATCATCTGCTACAGGAGCCCTGGCAACTCCAGGGTCACCCGGGTCCGCTTTAATCACCAAGGCAACAAAGTAAGTGTTTGGTGGATGATTTATTGTATGGCTTTTCTAAAAATTAACGCACCCTTAATGACATTTTGAATCTGCAAGTTGTCCGATGTGGCCTGATTCAGCTATGTTTCCCATGATGCAGTTTGGCATAGTGGATGCAGACGGGGGCCTGAGCCTGTGGCAGACCAACATGACGGGAAACGCACCCAAACCGTATCTGGTAAGCAGATCTTCCACCTCCCTTTCCTTTGCCGTTCCTGTGCCTCACTGGCATCTTCGTGTTCTGACAGACCCTGCAATGTCACAACAAGACAGCGAACGACTTTGTGTTTGTGGGGTCGTCATCCCTCATCGCCACCGCTGGGCTGTCCACAGACAACAGGTAGCATTAGGGTTAGGTCCGGCGTTGCCTGGTTCTATCTATAGTGTGGTCTGGTTGACACGATAGCGGCATGAGAACCTCTGTTGGTGTTTTCACAGAAACGTGTGCCTATGGGATACTCTGGTTGCCCCGATTAACAGCCTGATCCACGGTGAGTCATATAGAACCTGAAAGAAGCGTCAAGCAGCTTGACCGAGTCGGTGAATTGCACTGAATTGAGCTCTCCTGTCTCCCAGCCTTCAGCTGCCACGACACGGGGGCCACTGTGCTCTCTCTGGCCCCCCGGCAGCAGCTGCTGATCTCGGGGGGGCGTAAAGGCTGGATTAGTGTGCTGGACCTGAATCTCCGTACCCAGCGGCAGACCTTCCAGGCCCACGACTCAGCCGTAAAGGCGCTGGCTGTCGACCCGACCGAGACCTGCTTCATCAGCGGCTCCTCGGAGGGCAACATCAAGGTGAGCCGGGGGAACCCGGTGTTCCTCTGACATCGGTACCGTTTGTGAAGTCCTGGTATGTCATGCTTCATGGTTGTATTTTAATTTTTTCCCTAGCTGTAATTGCCCCGTAACCGAGGTAACCGTACAGGTTCCCTCCTTCTGAGTTGAGTTAGCATCATGTTGCTAATGACTTTCCCTCCTTTAGGTGTGGGGCCTAGCTGACCAGGGGTTGCTCCATGTCTTCCCCAACGAACACGCGCGGCAGTCACTTTTCCGCAATCTGGGCACCGGAGTTATGCAGCTGGAGGTGGGCCCCGCTAATCACATCTTCTCCTGCGGCGCCGACGGCACCATGAAGATGCGCATGCTGCCCGACCGATTCGGCGTCAGCAACGGCAATCCGTGGGGTGATGTGCGCTTTGTCCTCTAGCCCTCAAGGGGGCGCCTAATTTGATCAGTGATATATACTCAGCCTTGCTCCACGTGTGGACTCTGTGGAACCTACTCTCCCATATTCAAAACATTGAGTACTTCTTACTTGAATACTTGTGGAAGCACATCTTCACCTCACTCTTAGAGAGCCCATAGCCTCAGTCCCAGTGATCACTGATACTCATGCAAGTGTGTGCTTTTGCTGAAGACGAGTAACTATGTACCAGACGGGCTTTTCAGCCTCGGCGAGTGCATTTAAAAGGTTCATTGTGACCCCCAGAGACAAGACTCCTGCTGTTTTCCATGGTGTGAAGATAAAGCATTTGTGCCTACTGTAAATAAGTAAACAGGCTATTAGGACTGACAAAACACCTCATTGGCTGTTCATGTAGAGGCACCATATACATTTAAGTGTGTGGAATAGCAGTGATATTTGAGCCGTGTTATCCGTGTAGGAGTCGGTCTAGTCAGCATGCTTTAGGTCCGCCCACCCGCCCCATTATGAAATTCCATGGGAAAATCCAGACACGCTTAGGATGTGAGATTCTGGTTTTAATTTCACAAACATTAACCATGTATAGATTAGCTGGCTGCTTTGGCAAAGGATCCGACAGACCGCGTTGCTTACTACGGTGCCATTTTCCTAGACGGGGAAGGAAGGAGAGTCACGGCAAGAACCGGAATCAAAACCAAACGATTAATTTCCGGTGCTTTTAGCCCTCGAGCTGTGAAGGAGAGGGGAGTCATTTTTATAATTAATATGGAAACGTTGTAAATCAAAATGTATTAAGGAAAGTAATATTATAATAAAATTGCTTTGACGTAACAAACACAGCAAGTCGACGTTTTGTGAACCATGGGTGGGTGCTGCGCCATCTTTCACTCAGAAATGCTTCAGGCTTTTAATTTGAAAATATTACAGGTTAAATGTACAGTCCTAATATACAATTTACAGTTTTAGGCCAAAGTTAATTTTCACAGCGGGCAACCATGTTTGAAGTCTGAACACAAACTGCTGATTAGATTTGATTAGTTTTCATCGTCTTCAGAAAGGAGCAGACTCTCGCAGGGTTCGAAACGCACCAAGCAGCCATGGTACGGCCGAGCGGGAACAGCGCACAGGGTCCCGTCTGGCTAGACGGCGGCCACCGGACAGATGGAGCTGGCCGAGCCGGATGCCGACCTCACAGCTTGGCATAGTCTTTGAGGATCGCCTCCAGCTTCTGGCTGAGCACGATGTTCCCACGCAGTTTGAGCTTCCCGGTAAAGAAGGCCTGTGAGAATGAAGACGGCGGCCATCACAAACCACTGAAAGGTCTTAGATTCGTTCATTCAGCACAGGGTTTGGGCTCCCCGCTCCTGTGTACGCCAGCTAAGCCCCTCATCTCGCTAACCCTTCTACCACCATTCTGCACACCCTTTAGGGAGGAGAGCTTGTGGCAGAGTTATCGATCAAGCAGGTATGGAAGCGGCTCCCCGAGGGGCCTGTGAATCGCCGTACCCTGGCCTGCCCACATAGGTCTCTAGGGGAATCCTTGGTGTAGGTGGTGTAAACAGGAAGCACTGGGATGCATACAAACTAAAGTGCCCTGCTGTTGTGACACTGCCGTTCTCCATCACACGAGAGGGACCCAGTACCTTCTGTGGGTTGAGCTTGCCCTGAACCACATCCATGAAGTCCTCATCAGACAGCGTGAAGGTTACGTCCGGCTTCCCACTGTAGGGACCCTTCTGCAGAGAACCTGTGCCGCTCTTCAGATCGATGGCTGAGCACCAAAAGAAAGACGGCTGAAGGTGACTGACCCAACGAGCCTGTTGGAGCAGTTAATCACCAAGCAGAGGCTCTTGGCCACGAGCTTCAGTGTAGAATGACTGACAGACAAGTCACATTCTCGCTCTGCCACTGCCGAAAACAACCTCCCACACACCATGCAGCGCCCCATATGCGTGTTTTTTCCATGTTGTTCTGAGGCAGGCTTTATACATTCATGTATGAACTTACTCCAGCGGGCGGCGGTCTGCCCTCCCTGGATGATCTCCCATTCAAACACAGCGTTGATCTTCTTCACTAGCTCCGCCCCCCTGTCCTTGATGCGACGGCCAATCTCTGCAAAAACTAGGTCACTCTGGAGCTTCCCCACCTATAGGTTTAATGAAATACATGGACTCCAGCCAGTTCTTTTCTTCCACCAGCTCAACAGAACTTTAAAAAGGCCTCACCTCTGGCACCTTGTCCACCTTGACATCAACCACGTTCTGGAGATCCACGTATGCTCCCGCTAGGACCACATCTCCAGTCTCCTTAACCTGGATGCATCATGCAAGATGGCAGGTTAGTGTCCAGAGAAGATGTAAAGGCCTTCCCTCTCTACCTTCTCTGGTTGAGCACTACAGGAGCTCCTCACCTTGCACTGCAAATGGATCCGGCTGCCGTCCTTCCACATCTCTGTCTGGATTGTCTGACCAGGCAGCACTGGCTTCACGAAACGTACCTGTGGAAGCAAGACAAGGTCACGTTCTCGCATCTACACAGACGTTACGGATTCAGCTCATGGCCTCATCGTTTGACATTGTTCTACCCTTAAAAGGACGCAGCAGAGTACCACCCCCAAGATCAGCATGAATCTCTGTGGCAGGTACACTAGCTGTGATTGGTTGAGATCCAAAGGATGTCAAAAATTTTTGCTGGGCAGCACGTTAAGGTGGCCATTATGGCTAAATATGCACTATCCGATGGATCTAGTGCCGATTCCCATGTTCTTACTGCCACAAATTTTTTTTTTTGCCCTGAAATTGGAGATCCAATAGCTCGGGGGGGGGGGTCATGGCTTAGTAAGCGGCTTCACCTTGATGGCCTTGAACTTGGACACATCATTGTTGGCGTACTGCTTCAGGACGTGGCGTGCGGCAAAGCCAAAGGAGCACAGTCCATGCAGGATGGGAGTTTCGAAACCTGCATGGATAAGTTCTGGATCAGATGCCCTATCATTCTAGAAGTAATCAGCTGGCACAGCGAGTTCAGGGAAAACTCCCAGTCTCGTCTTTTAACAAAAACCACAGTGAATTAATCGATCACCATGTTTCTATGTCTATACAATAGAACATGTAGAATCTACATCAGGACAGATACCGCGCCACTGCAGTAACAAACAAATTATTGCTTTTCTACTGCATTACAGGAACCGAACTGTACCGTGAAGAGAGTCTAGTTATAGTTCCAGCTTGCTTTCATTTTTCACTGCAGAAGGGTTGGCTCAGTAAAAGCATTGTCGGGTTTGGAGAGAGGCAGTGAATTAAAACCAAAGAGATGCTTATGTACCGTTTACATTCTGATTTACTATGTGCCATTTCCTAAGTTTCTATCACATCTGTGAAAAACACTGTTACATTAGCATCAAAACACCTGTGGAATTAGCATTTGCTTGCATGAATTTGCATTACAAATCCATTCTGTTCAGCTGTTCTATAGTATTTAAGTAGGAGGTTAAAGTTCTGAGTAATCAGAAATGCATCGATACATCATGATGCACAAAACTAATGAGTAAAAATATGCCTTTTTTCCTCCCCTTCAGAAAATCCATGCACGAACACCAGCATCTCTGTGCATTTCGACCAATCAGACGGTGGTGAAACTCCCACTGAATGATGGCACAGGTTCAGCTCAGATACAGCTTGCATACTTTACAATGGAAAACTGCCATTTTGCGGTATGGTTGGGTTGTTGGTGGCAGTGGAGAAGTGCTGACAGACAGACAGACAGGCACGGACCTCCCATGGCTGCGAAGCTGGGGTCTATGTGCAGTGGGTTCCAGTCCCCGCTCAGGCGGTACAGGGCAGCCTGGAATAGACAATTTTGTCACAGCCAGGTTCTGTACAGGACCATTAACAGGACAGTCAGAACATCAGCTCCAGCTCACTAAAACTGTACTTTAAGGAGAGGACAAAACTGGAGCTCAAAGCAAAACCAAAATCAATGATGTGTTCAACTCCTGTGGTCTGGGAGGCACTGAAGGAACAATTAAACACAGTCTGACACTGCAGATATGGATTCACCGATGTATGACCAAAAAAAAAAAGCTCTCATCTCCCAGGTTTATTTCAGACAATTCCCAAGGAGATGAGAGCGCACATGACTTAGGTGACCCCACCTTTAAACTTCATGCACAGTTACACAAGTAACAGAACAGAGCATTCTGTCTCACTGTCACCGGACAGGAGGTTATCATTACCGGTTCACCAATGTTGTGTGTGCACGCACTTCAGTCATAAGATCAGCACTGCCGAGTCTTACAGATCCGCTGCACCCTTAACTGGAGAACATTCTAACAGACGCACGTTTGTCCCTCCTTCATACGGAGCAGCAGTGCACCCGACGAAAGAAGACTGCAGACCACCCCAAATGGATGTGGGTCGAATAGTACCTGATCCTTGGAGGTCACATCAGACAGCACTGCATCTGGGGCTCTGGTCGGGGGGGGCACTGTCTCCTGTGGAAGAGGAGAGGGGTGGGGTGGGGTGAGCGGGAACACAAGCATCAGCAGGGCAGTGTGTGCGTGTTCTGCAGCTATTCCGGGGGGGGGGGGGGGCTGATGTTACCTTTGCCTTGCTTGAACTCCGCTTTCCCCCAAAACCGCCCATTCCCATGATGAACAAGCTGAACTGATTGAAACACACCAGCTCTTTACCGTGGTACGTATGAACTGCAGATGGAGAGAGACAGGAGGCCCGGCAGGGGTTTGAGAATATACAGCTCACCCTGACATCTGCAGACGCATTTAGGAGGCGGCAGGTAAGTCACCATCCAGGAGGATGACGGCGCCGGAGCCCTTGTCCAACACGTCAGCCACGGTGGCCCGCGAGGTCAGCGTCCCTGCAAGTGCAGGGCACCAGTAATGGGAACCGCCATGAATTCTGGGTAACGTCACAGACAGACGTCGGGGAGCGTGACCACAGCTTACCTGAGGTGGGCAAGGGCCTGTAGAGCTCAAGATACTGCTCTCCGTGCAACAGCTGACACAGACGGAGGGACAGTCACGTCACAGGATGGAGAAGAGACAGAAAAGCGTCTGAATGGTATGCGTGTCTCAATAATAGGAGGATTCAGACTGCATGGCAGACCCAGTATCCTCCTGTGTCTGTGTGGGCTGATCTCGGCCCCGATGCAGGCCGTCTCACCCGAGTCAGGTCGATGTTGAGGTCCGGGATGGAGCTCAGACCCCCCTCCATCATGGAGGCCTGGGACGGGATCACCCCAAACGTGGGCAGGCAGCAGAAGTCCTGGTGGCCCTCGTACAGGAACTTGAGGTGGTCGGGCTCCTTGGTGGACATGCCCACGCCAAGGGCATACAGGATGCAGTGCATGTTGGAGTAGCTGAAGGATATTTCCGGCAACTTCTGCCCGACGGCTCCCAGCTGAAGGGGGGTGGGGGGGGCACACAGGTTATGCAACGTTTCCAGTCGACAGGTCCCGACTTTTTAGAAACAAATTCAATTTGAGTAGTGTCAAAAACGATACAATTTCTCAGTTTCAACATTCGATGTATATGTAGTCTTTGTTCTATTTATTTATATATTTAAATGATTTGCAAATCATTGCATTCTGTTATTTACATTTTATACTGCATCCCAACATTTTTGGAAATGGGGATGTATCTTTATGGCATATTTTGCGACAATACCCTATTTCTCGTCTCTGGGGGACCAACACTACTTCGTTTCATATTTTCACAACCCAGCCTGATCAAATTAATTTCTTTGATAACGAACTGCTGAAGTCGCACATTGAGCATCAAATGTCTGTGTTCGTTATCACAAACCATTTATATTAAGAATTCTGGTTAAATAGGTTTTATAGCAGTCCGTACAAAAGTGCGGAAGTTGTCCTTAAGTCAGATGTTCTTGACCTGGGGACTGGAGATATTTTGAGTGAATCGTTCGAGCAAGTACGAGAATCTAACTAGAACAGTGTGTGATTTACAAATTTTCACCTCATTTTAAAATGAACAAATTGTGTTTTGTAAACTGGGACAGGAAAAATTATTCTTTATTTTAAAACCATTTCTGTACCAGTGGTGTTATAAGCCATTTTAGCTCCAATACGGCTGAGTCATGGTGCAGCCCACTGTACTCACAGGACTGCTGGCCCCTGGAGTAGTGGAGGTCAAAGCGCTGGTTGGATTGGCAACCAGGTTCTCAGAATTTTTGTCAGACAGAGCCTCTATCACAGTATTGAGGGCCTCTAAGAAATGAAAGAGTAGAAGAGAAGAAAAAAAGCAGTGTAAGACTCAATTCAGCATATTCCACTGGGGGGGGGGGGGGGTGACCAGCTGCCAAATATGCACCTTGAATGCTGGTAGGTTTGACAGCATTCTGGAAATCACAGATCTGGTCCCAGTGGTCCCGTACAGCCTCAGGGGTCATGGGCTGCTTGCGGCTCTGCAGAACAGCCCCGGGGGTGCGCTCCCACCGCACTGCGAGAGCACAAGGTCACGCACACACATGAGATGGCAGCAGGCACCTTCTGGAGCGTTCTGAGGTAGCTGGGGCCCCGAAACCTGCTCCCAGTGGCAAGTCTAACACTCCATTACTCAAAAGCTATTCTGTCAAGTAAGTCATACAGCAGGGTTTGATGATATCACTCACATTTTCCAACCCAGCCAGCTCCAACCTGAGAAGAACAAGCAGCAGTCAGATTTATGGGAGAATAATCACCTTTATGTAATGGTTTTAATGTTCCTATTAAATTTCTGTGGGGAGGTCTGACTGGTGGGTTGGGGTGCCGTTCTCTCACCTCAAATACACCCCCGTTCTCCTGACACTGGTCATGACACAACCAGAGGACCAGAGGAGCAACATACTCAGGCTTAAGGGCTTCCAGCAAATCTAGGGTTTTTTTTAAAAAAAAAAAATAATAATTACAATATCATGTGATGGTGAATAAAAAGCACACAGAGACAGACGGCATCACGCTGAAACTGACCGAGGCAATGCAGGCATGCAGCATCTGCTGGAGATGCTCCAGTACACAGCCCTACAGGGGTCCAGGTACAAACTGCAGCTCAGAGCATCGTCCCCCAGGAATAAAGCATAAAAATGACCTCCGCCCATCCCCCACAAGAGGGCCCCATCCCGACGTGCAGGCTGAACAGCCGTGCGGTACATTCTGACAGCTGCTAAGCCTGCTGGTCGGAGTCAACATGCAGCGAACAGGTCAGCGACATCGGACACGTGATTCTGCCACCTCCATGGGGGGACCCCCCCCCCACCCCACGGAGTCCCGGAGACCTTCCACAGAACTGAGCCAAGAAAGCATAAGTCACAGCAAGCAGTGAGACGGGGAGCACTATATCAAGAACGACAGGCCATTGGAAACAAATGTGAGGAGGTTAGGGTCACACACTGCGGAGGGTCCTGGGGAGCAGACGGAGCAGACCTGGGGGCATGACTGTTTGCGTGAGGCGGGAGCTGGCCGTGGGGGCGATGCTGTTGCAGTGGATGTTGTACTTCTGACCCTCTATGGCCAGCGTGTTGGACAGGCCCAGTAGCCCTAGCTTAGCCGCGCTGTAGTTCGCTTGCCCAAAGTTCCCGTAGATGCCGGCGGTCGACGTCGTCATAATGATCCTGCCAAGAGAAGGAGTGCTGGTCAGAAGATGCACCATAGATTCCCACAGATCCTGACTGTACAGGACCACACACTGAAGGAACAGGCACGGCCACAGCGATCATTGAGGGCTAAGGCCGATTTAACCACACCTGCCAAACTTCTGCTTCCTCATGTGGTTCCAGGCAGCCCTGCTGACTTGGAAGGAACCCCTCAGGTGCACTCTGTGGATGAGATCTGCCAGAAAGAGACAGCGAGGGGAGACGGGCGAGGAGGTCAGGGTGACAAGCCGCACTGTAGCCACCTGCCACTGGGAAGGGCTACGGCCTCTAATGCACATGCCTGCAACCCCAGAAGCCCAGTAGCCGTGGTGGGAAAACAAGCCGATTTCCTTACCCCAGTCCAGGTCACTCGTTCTAGCAAAGGAGCGATCTCGCAGTATCCTAGCATTGGTGAAAATCCAATATAGAATATTTAGGAATACTAGCGCTAAATAAGATTTATGAGCTGTTTTAGTATTTGTACATTTCAGTGTGTACTTACCCAGCATTGTTGATGACAATATCTGAAAAAAAGTATTAAAAACAGTTAAACTATATGCTGCCTAGACTCCCAAACACAGTATTACCAGTTAGCAATGTAGCCATGCAGTCAAATTGAGGAATTTAACTGCGGCTTAATTGAATGTAGTTGCATTGTTCCCTCTTGTTACTGTACCTATCCTCCCAAAAGCATCCAGAGCAGCCTGGATCAGCTTCTCCCCATTTTCCACGGAGTCTGGAAATGAAACAGCAAGCCGTGAGTCTGTCATCTTTGCAGTCTTGAAAAGGTCATGTACCACACCCCAAGCTCTCTCTGTTTGACGTGACCATACAGGCATAAGGTACTGCATCATCCGCTGAGTGTAGCTTAGCTACAATACACTGCAATAGCACACGTCCTATAGAGAGACCAGGCCAAACGTCAAATACAGAGTAGAGCAAGATAACCAGCATTTGTTAAACTAAACTCTCTCCTCCTCAAGTGTGCTGTCCAACCTCATGAAGCCCAGCTCAATGCCAGCATTTCTAGGATCCTGACAAGCCAGAAGAGAGCCTGTTCTGTTTGATCAGAGACTGACAGCTACAATCACAGTATGATTAATAAAGAGAAGGAGTCCAATTAGAGACAGCCACATCTCTGTGATTCGTGAGAGGAATCCACACACACCAGGAACACTCTGGATAAATACCTTTCAGAAGAAGTAATTTGAAAGGGCAAACTTTCAGGCAGAGTTATTATGGTATCATGCAACATCTAATCAGTCAATTTTGTCTTAACACCATTCATTTATTTTTTATAACCGTCCAAGTCTGGTTACTGCTTAGTGAGCACTCTGCACACAAATTTCTTAATGCCTGGTGCAGCACTTCATTACTGTAGAGATTTGGGAATCTGTTCACACTACTCACCGTAATTCGCTACAGCTTGGCCTCCCCTTCCTTTGATTTCAGCCACCACTTTGTCCGCAGCACTGGAGCTCTTGCCATCCCCTTTGATGTCACCACCAAGGTCATTCACTGGGTGAAACGAAAACCAGTAATCGTTATCAAAATTAATATTGGGAAGGGGCAATGTATTGTCCACGGCTTGTCAACTTATCCATGCACTGACACACGTGTCTGTGGTAACACTTGTGTCCGCATCAAAATATATTGGCTAAGAAAAAAAATATATCTTGATTAAAAGGTCCAACGGAATTCACCATGATCCTTGGTATTCACTCTGACACAAATGGGGACTGACACCTGAACGCAACAGCACGATCGTGTTTCCGGCGTTTGCGCACAGGTGCCCAACCTGAAAGCCCAGTTCAACCCAAAAGTTACTGTGACTCACCAACAACAAGGGCACCTCGCTCAGCAAAGGCCAATGCATACTCTCTCCCAAGTCCTGCAGAGAATACACAGTAATAAGAAAATCCCGTACTTTGAACACTAACGTTAATAATAGCGTTGTTTACTTATGGGGGGGGGGGGGGGGGTATATGCTACAGTACAGCCCGCGTTCCTGGCTCGGGCTGTCATCGCTACATAACGATCGAACTTTAACACCGTGCCTGCAGTTTGCACACACGGCGCCCTTTGTCCCACATGGACGCAGCAATTCAGCTGGAATGAAACTGCAACCTCATGTAACTTCTTACTTCCAAAAAATACCACGCTTCGGGTTTTCCCCATATTCTGTCCTTAAAGTCTCTGCTCAAAGCCGAATTGCAGGTGCATTCTGACAACCTGCCAGTTCACTGCATATTAGTTTTTAGCTTTACTGGATAAATCTAATCAGATATGTATGCGTTATCTTGCTGAACTGAATAAAGACTATCCGCATTACTCACCTCCTCCAGCTCCTGTAACCAGTACAACTTTCCCATCAAACCTCAGCGGACCCATGACTAAAATAATCGCTGGTTATCGACCACACAAAATAGAGCTACGCGCGCTGACGCACCCCAGCACTCTGAGGAAGCTGTTGACAACCAACCTATACTTCCGCTTTGCTTCCGCTTTTTCTTCTTGAGGGGGCGGGAAATTCTAGATAACCGACAGCAATATTATTAAATCAGCGTGGCCTATTTCTAAAGATTTGCCCAATTAAATCCCCGCGAGCCCTACTTTACCGGAAGTGATGTGATCCAACCTGTCTCTCAGTAATTTTGGACGTCAGACAGATGCGTATTGTCCTGAAAAAGCAGGTTTTCCCAGTTTTTTTTTTTTTAGTTTTACTTAGATTTAAGAAATCCAATATTTTTTACGACTTATTGCTGCGATTTTTCTACTAATCGAAACTATAAATGTATACAAGTTAGTCCTCTTCTGCAAATTGTATATATGGTCTATTAATTACTATTATTGCACGATTTTTATGATAATGGTCAACTCTTCTCTCTTGCACAGTTGTGCCAGGGAATGGGTGCTTGCGTGTGAGGGCATGAGCTGCAGAGTTTTGAACATATTGTAATCTAGACAATTTTGGAAAGCACACCAATAAGCATGCAGGACATTGCATGCAGTCTAGAGGAGAGATGATGAGCATCTGAATTAAGGTAGTTCAGTATCTGCAGAGAAAATGCAGTCTGGACAAGGGAACTAATCTAGATTTGGAAATTGAGTCAGCGATAAAAAAAAATACACCAACCAACTGTGAGTGTGGGTTTAAAAGGAACTTCAACATCAGTGCTTAGCTGTGTTAGGTAGGTTGGCAACAGGAGTATTTGATCTGATAAGCAGACCTCAATTTTATCAGTATTAAGTTGGTAGAGTTCATCCACTGCTTGATGTGACTTTATATGACTTAGGCCTCGTCCACACGTACATGGGTATTTTTTAAAAGGGTGTTTTTTTCCTCCTGCGTTATTTAAAAAAAAAAAAACCTCCATCCATATGAAAACGCTGCAACACACTGTCAAGAACATGCAAATCCAACTAACCATAAAGCCATGCTGACCAATCAGAAGCCTTGTTACCAGTTCTGCTAAAGAGCGAACGGCGAAACATTCTGACGTCAAACCAAGTGGATAACGACGCCCAATCTGACGTTACAAGCCCCAAAAAAAAAGTTTTCCCTGTCTACATGTCGACACAGAAAACGGAGTTTCTGAAAATCTTCGCCCTGAGCGCGGTTTTACAAAAACTCCATTTTCACTGACATAAAGCGCCGTTTGCATTTGGACGAAAGGCCAAAACACATAGAGAAAGCTATGTTTTAAAAAAAAAATAATAATAATACCCGTGTATTTTGTGGACAAGGCTTTAATGGCAGGGTGATAATGAAGCTTGTGTTGATAGAAACTTTGGATAACTAAGACCATGATGCTCATTGATTTAGCCTGAAAATGCATGAATTATACGCAAGAAAAAGTGAACCCTGGGGGACACCCTTGTGAAAGAAAAACAGCAGTAAGGTTAGAAGTAAACCAAATGAGAGGTGCACCAGTAATACCAATATCGGTGATGCAGATGAAAAGAATATGGTGGCTAACTTTATCAACTGCAGAGCTAAACTCAAGACAGAGAAGGATCTAAACCAGTTTATTTGAGAAAAGGGTCTGTAGCAGTTTTTAAATCCAAAGGAGCAATGCCAGAGGCAATTAAGGCCTCTTGATATTAACTACATGAAGCCATTGGAAATGAGCAAGTTCAATTGTAAATAGTTGCTGAATATTTATCAGGATTTAAGCAGAAGCATTTTGTGATTTTTTATGTAAAGTCATTGAAGAATGTTTCAAGACTGCTGCACAGGTTCGTATGGGGGATTCTGAATTTATACACCAAAAAAACTTTTTTGCTGATCCAACCAAAATAATTACAACGAAAACAGGGATTTCTCCTTTTAGCTGTAACCAATACATTTTCCATCAATAAACTTAAGCAATAATTTTCTCAAATCATGTTTGTGGGTGTGAACATATGTTCACCGCTGGCCCGTGTTCCTCCGCGGACCCTCTCCTGTCACATGATGGGAATTAATCCCTTTGAAGATCATCTTACCATAAAAAAGACACACGTGCTCCTACTTCCTTAGACTCCAAACTTACTACTTATGCAAATTATCAAGGGAGAGCCAGGAGGGGGAGACATATTCGCAGCAAACGATGCACAAAGCTTAATGCAAATACAAATTGACTTTAAAAAGGAATATAGCCTCGTCCGCTCACCTTCATGGTGCAAAATCGGGTTGTAGAGTAACAGAGCATCCTCTGCATCTTTAGCCAGATATCTCAGGGAGTTTAAGTTTACCGCATGGAAATCCAACAATTCCAAATCGTCTTGCACATTTCTTAAGAGTCTGCAAACAAAAGAGGATGAAAGCTCATAGCATGAGGTTGGTAAGAGTCCTGGCTAACCAAAGTGTGGGAGCTGGAAACTCCAACTCTGGCCATACCTATTTCCTCAGGAGCCAGCAACCACAGCAACTCCAAATAGCATGCTTGGAAAACACATCCCATATGTTAGGCAGACGATTCTAACATTTAAGCCATTAAGGTGTGCAATGCAAATAGCCAAAGATGTGCAAAGGGGGCATTTCCAACAGGCAGCGTCTGGCCAGATTCCAGCAGCAGACATGATTACCTGTAATTACAACAGAAAGTTAGTCCCATATTTTAGAGGAATTCACCAATGGTGTCAGATGAAAACAGATAGAACAGGGGAGAAATAGCAGGAATAGAAATAGAATAGAAAAAAGAAGAGAATAGTCACAGACTGCTTGTGGTCTAATCCATCCAGGACCACCTGCGCGTACCTGAGCAGTTCAATGTTGAGTGTAAGGTGACAGAGATGAGAATCAGCACCTCTAAATCTGAGGCCATGGCACCGTCTCAATAAACAGCAGATTGGTCCTTTCATGTATGTCTGACCTTAGAGAAGGAGTTTAAACCCTTTGGAATCTTACTCATGAATGATGATATGATGGAAGGCGAGACGGACAGGCTGTCGCCCGGTGACTGCAGTCTTGCGATCTCTGAGGAGATCCATAGTGATGAAATGGAGTCCTTGGGTTCGGCAATGCACTTCAGTGGTCAATCTTCATGCTTAACCCCACCTACAGCTGTGAGCCCTGGGTAATGAAAAAAAAGAACAAGGTCGCAAGTACAAGTAGCTGAAATACCGTTTCTCCACAGGATTCTCCAAGGTGAGAGGTTCAGAGCTACAGGGGGACCTTGACATAGAGCTGGTTCTCCTTCTCACTGAATGGACTCTGGGTACCTTGTGTTGACAGATTTTGGGACACTAGCTGTGAAGGATGGGGATGAGATGGGTTAGACGTGGAGTGCTGAGATGTAATGGAGATAGCCAAGGATGAGATCATAGATCAAGCAGAGTTAGGTGGCCAGTAAACAGAATCCAGAGAACATCCTCGAAGTCAAAATCAAAATAGACAGAATCAAGAAACTGCAAGATCAAAAACTGTCCATGATCCAGAAAACCAGCTTTAGTGAATAGA
Source organism: Mormyrus hasselquistii (assembly GCA_026779605.1). Classification (NCBI taxonomy): domain Eukaryota; kingdom Metazoa; phylum Chordata; class Actinopteri; order Osteoglossiformes; family Mormyridae; genus Mormyrus; species Mormyrus hasselquistii. The sequence continues at coordinate 7,228,796 of JAODKE010000043.1, forward strand.
TAGCCAGACTGGGAAAGGATAGAGCAGACTGAGTTTATATAGAGTAATAGATTGCTAGAGTTTCTCCAGGTTATTGATTTCTGAGGGTACTTGTATTTAGGTGGGTGTAGCTGTAGTGTTTGACCACACTTGGGATAGCTAATCTGTGATATATGCGCCAGATACGACATAAAACACTTAGTCCCCCACAAGCACAATTTTACATGTTAAATTCTTTATTCCTCCATCTTCCAGGCACATCTTGGTCAGGGTTGCATGGGGGATGAGTGTCTGTTCCTGGCAGCACTGGACAAAAGGCACCGTGGTTGGAATGTCAGTCCACAATGGCCCCCACGCTATAAGCAGTTCAGCCACACCAAGTCACCTACTTCCGTGTCACGAATTTATAATCCCTGTCATCTGCTAAAGGCCTCCAAATGAAACAAATCTTCAAGCAGAGAGACTAAGAATATGAGCAGCAGGGGGTGTGTACCTTGTTTGAATGCGATTGGTGGATGTTTAAAGCTCACCATTACTTTGTATGCAGTATATTCTCAGGTTCATGAAAGCAGTTCACTTGATATTCCAATATCATTTTAAACCCGGAGCCATGAGAATTTCAGTCGGTCATGCTTATAAGACTGGATGTCTTCTTGAGACCTGATTACATCCATGTGAGCCCAGCATAAAACCCTTTTCATAGAATAATACTATATTCTGACCACATCTACACCAGAAACAGAATTTGCACATATCAAACCTGGTGCTTCGTTTTGCTTTAACTTCATGTCTGTACAATGAACACAGTTATAATAAAATATTATTTTGATTATTTTAACAATAAGCTGGACTGCCAGGAAAGGCATGAATATAACTTCTGCATATGTATGGCTGTTTAGTTTTATTTCACAACCATATTACACATTTAATCTTGAAAAACGAACACTTAATTTAGATTGTATCATGTTTCCTTGAGATTTGCTCAAGTGTTTACCGGAGAAAACTTTAACTTTCATTAGCTTTTTAAAGTCAGCTCAAAATGTCACTTGAAGTGAGTTTTTAGTTTATTCTTTTTTAATGATTTTATCCACTTTATAATTAGTGCACACTTCACAATTTTGTCACTCGTTTATCTGTGTGCGTCCATCCCCGAACCGCGTCGCCATTCATACACCGATGCTTGCAGACGCCATCAGATGCTGGATGCGCTCGTTTCCGCAGTAGCGGTGGTCCTCGCTGACTCATGAACGCCAGAAGCCTGCTGGTTTGGACATTGTTCTTCGTGGCACTGCCTTCAGAGAATGAAGCACACATGCGGTACGATTTCTGGGAATTATGAAATACTATAAAACGAGAATCCGGCATCTTCGTGGGGCTTAGTTATTATAGCAGATGAGAATGTCAACCCGAGACTTCAACCCGCTTCAGCGCTGTCATTATCGTGCGGCAGGGGGATGGTCCAACCTTCTTCTCCGTCTGACTCTAGTACATTAGAGTTTCAGAAAGCGGTGACGTGAAGAAGCGGATTTATAAACAAACAGGAAAAATGCGGGGGTTTTGCCCCGGAGATCTGCACATTAAGATCGTCATCGGACCTTGGGGACGCACGGAGGAGGCGCGCACAGGGATGCCCTCGCACCCGGCTCCGCGACTTGGGTGACGTTTCGTTAATAAAAAAAAAAAAGAAAAAGAAAAGAAAAGAAAAAACATTGATGCTGATACGGACTGTGGCGCAGGCGTGCAGTCCGGTGCCGTGCTTCGCTACATCCATCTGCAATGTGTGCAAGTGGAGGAGACAGAGCCTCGGCCAGCATGCGCGTCCACCGCCTCGCCATGGCAGCCTCGGCGCTGCGATCCGGTCCCTGAGCCTTTATCGTGCCGCATCGAAGCATGTCAGGCAAGGCGAACAAGGCGGCAGAAGGAGCAGTCTCCAAAGTTAAAGTGAAACGGCAGATCAAGACCATCGTGGAGGATCTAGAAACCATCCTGGGGGACTTAAAGGATGTGGCAAAAGAAATTAAGGAGGTTGGTGCGGCGACGCTGTTACGTTTTCCACGTTTAGTTTGCGTCCGGGAGTAACTGAGTAAGCTTAGCGCTGCTTTCAATGCTTTTCAATAAAATGCCCGTTGTTGAATAAACCCTGTGGTCTTTTTATAGCCTACGATGAGTTTTTAGAAATATCCAATACAGAAAGCCACTATTTTTCCTTTTAACTATTAGAAAGCGGATTTAGGGAATACACCGGACACAGTTGTTGTGCATGCTTTATATATTTGGAAGCACATATCTAGCTCATAGGTTTAAAAATTCAATATCTGGACATGCTGTACGGTGCGCTGAGAGTGGAGGTAAATCGTCACTAGTCACATGTTTATCCGCTCATTTGCTAACGACAGACTGAACCATCTGTTCAGATGATATTTTGTTTTTAACCTTAACTTGTATTTAAATATAAAGTTGCTCGTTTATCCTTGGATAATGAATGTGAACGATGGTTTTGCGGTGTTCAGTGCCGAAAAGCGCGTCCCCGCGTTGCCGGGAGCGTGTAGCGCCGGGCCTCCATTCCGCCGCTAAGTCCGTCAGAGCGAAGTAAATGAGCCACCTTGACTGACATTTATACATAACAACAATTTCACTATTTTCCAGGTGAAAACATGACAGAGCTTCAACTCAAGTGCTTCTTTTTTCATTTCTGAAGAAGTTATTTGAAGACAGCTCAGAGCTTTATAATAACTTAATTGCAAAGAGTAGGTTTGAATCTCTTAGAAGTCCTTTTCTCAGATATCATTTAAGTTAATAAGATCTGTGGTCAGAGGTTCAGCCGCTCATTTTTGAGTAGTAACCTGTTTTTACAGAATTTACTCAGGTGTTTGAAAACAGTCCATGTCTGTAGAAATACCTGTACGGAGCTGCTAACACAAATAAAGCACAAAGAACTGTTTGCTGCAGGGTAATTTAAACCATATTTGGGTGTGAAGGATACAAGCCCATTACTTACGCTGCATCTTGGCCACTCACATTTGAGTTGTGTTATTACAATTATTTTCGGCCCAATTTTCTTTCTAAGTTAATGTGCTATAACCTGTTTTTGTAATCTGAGGAATACGTTGTTCTCGCCCCTCTCTGTACACTCCTGTTCAGTCACACATCCATTCTTTCTGCATATCCTTTTGAGGGACAGAGTTGTTTAATACATCCAAGGGACTTTTGTCTTGCTGAATTTAATGAATGTGGTTCTTTATCCACATGACATACGTGTGGGTCACATGTTCCGATGCAAGTGGGTCACTTGGCCTTGTGGTGAGCGGTGGCCGTTTCCTTTATGCACTACACACGTGCCCACGTTCGGCCACATACACTCTTTCTCGCTGTAACCTCAGTAGTGAGGCCGCCCTGGTGAGAGCAGATACTGTAACTTGTGGGTGTGAACCGGCTGGAAGAGTTCTGGAGGAGGAGGGGAACAACATTGGTTTCCGGAAGCATCACCTCTCAGGAGGAATCCTCTACACACGCGTCACGTCACCTTGCCTTTTTTTTTTTTCTTTTTTTTTTGGGGGGGGGGGGGGGGGGGGGGGAGGGGTTACCCTTTTTTGCTCCTTACCAAGGTGCAACATTTCGGGATGCGTACCAGCAGTTACTTGGGGCGGCGACAATTTAGTTGTGTC
>JAODKE010000043.1:7232539-7259898 GCA_026779605.1 Mormyrus hasselquistii
GGTTTTTTTTTTTTTTTTTTTTTGGTGTTTTTGGGGGGGGGGGGGGGGGGGGGGGGGTTAGGCAGGGGTTACCCTGTATTGCTCCTGACAAAGATGCAACATTTCAGTGTGATGCTCAGCAGTAGCTTAGGGAAGCGACAATTCAGTTGTAGCTTTCCTGAAATGCCATGATCCTGTCATTTGCCTGAGTCAGGTTCTGCCGTCCACCATAGGTTTGGACGTCCAGATGATGGCCTCCTGTTCCACATATAGTCAGCCTCTTTTCTACCATACTTCAGCTGACCCTGAGCACCTTCCGTACATGAGGCTATATTTGGTTTTAACTGGTGGAGTTGGGACGAGCTTTAAGTATTCAGGGCTCTGCTTGCTGAGCATCAGCCTTGGAGTGGAGCTGTGTCAGTTGAATGATGCCTCTGGGGCTGTTTTTGTACCAAAAATTGTGTTTATGGTCATTTTCCACTCCAGAGATCCTCAATGGAGTATTTCAGTTCTCATTCACGGTTGAAAAGTCTTGCAGTTTTAATAATTCAGTGTTTTTGTTGTTGTTAAAGTTATTTCAGTTCATGTTCTTGGATTTGCCTGACAGACCCAAGGGAAACAAAGAAATAATGAAAGAAAAGCTTTTTGGTGTAACTGACCGAATACCGTGGCCCACAGGTGGTGCAGGAGATCGACACCCTGACCTCGGACCTGCAACTGGAGGAGGACATGACAGACAGCTCCAAGACGGACACGCTCAACAGCAGCTCCAGCAGCACCACCACCACCAACACCACGGCCTCCAGCATCGACAAGGTCAAGCTGCGACACGGCGACCTCTGCCTGAGGCCCGCCTCCATTTACCCCACTGTTCTGACAGTGCTGAAGAAGCCACACCCCCCTCTGCCCCCACCCCGCCTGACCCCCGTGAAAGCGGAGGACCATGGCCAGTTCCAGCTATCAGGGATCTCAGGCAAAGCTGCGGGGGCTCCCCTCCAGAACGGCATCTTCCCAGGGATACAGATAAATAGAGACTCGCAGTGTCACGTGCCCAAAATCACGGAGAAGAAGTCCGGCGCAGGGGCGGAGCTCACGCCCCTGCTTCGGCACGAGAAGAGCAGATGCCCACAGGTCACGCGGGAGCGGGTACGCTTCAGCGAGAAGGTCCAGTACCATGGTTACTGTCCGGACTGCGACCTTCAGTACGACATCCAAAACGAGGACCTGTCTCTGGAGTGCGAACTGGCCGACACACACCTGAGCCCCTCTCACACCTGCTCGGGCCGGACACTGGAGAACGGGGGTCCTGGCATTGCTCACGGTTACCCCCCTACAAAACCACCATACGTGCCTCATTCCATCAACCCCAAACCACAGAAAACCATTCTCCGGAAGACAACGACCACCACCGTTTAATGTCAGCAGTGCCCCAGCAGATATATTCTTGTACTGATTGATTAGCTTTTTTTCCATTTATTCTCCAAGAAAAAGGGGTGAAAGAAAGGGACATTAAGTCATCATCAGTAATAAAAGAGCGAACGTGGGGAGACTTGGTAAGTACCTGCCCTACTCATGCTACAGTAGAAGTCTTTGTTCTTGAATTTGTGTGAAAAGACGAAGGGGAATTTCGTCCTTTCAGAGCTGTCATCCGGTCATTTTTATACACTGATTACAGGAAGAAGGAAGTGATCGTTTCTATATAGTTTGCACAGTTTATACATTTACCTGCTCTGATTTTATTGCATGCAGGCCAATGTAGACAAAATGCAGAAAGAATAGATACAGAGTGACTAAAACAGAGTTGCAGATATAGATGTATGATGCATCAGTATATGGTAATCAGATCCTGTGTATTTATTGATTTTGCGTGAAACTGCAAAGGGGATTCAGAGGCTCAGCTAGTTTGTTTCGTCATAACTGGAGCTACATCTTAGAAACTTAGAGAAAAAGTTAAAAAAAGAAACATGGAATGAACAACGAGAACGGAAGGGTAATCTGGAGCAGGACTACAAGGTGGAGACAGAAAAAAGTGATGGAGGTAAAGTAGAGGGGGCAGAGAAGATGAAGAGTGAGAGATTCAGAGCAAGGCAGGGAGTGTTGGGGCGTCGAGAGAGTCACAGAGGCTGAGGGGGAGTTCACGCTAGCGAGATGGGGCTTGTTGACACCATAGCGATGCAGAAAAGACATCCAAGAGCACTGCCTCGGCTGCGTGGTGCTGTGACACCTCAGCGCACCGTAGGAAGCCTAGCCCTCTCATCAGCAACCAAACTCCTGACGTCCACCCAATCCGGATACCGACTGGGAGCTGTGGTTTCATCCAGCTCCCAGTTGGACAAAAACGCCTTTCATTGGGACGCGCATCAAATCAGGATGCACGGCCTTGTTCAGGGACATTCCTTGAGGTCACATGACACCTGAGCAGCCCATAGCAAACAGACAAGTATGCTGGGAAAAAAAGATGCCCCCAGAATCCGTGACAGGATAGACCTCCTCTCAGTAGGAAGAAGCCAGTCTGGTCAGCAATAAATGAAATCCAGAAGAGTGATAATCGTACGCACAAACAGAACCTTGCTAAAAAGAGCCAATGCACATCAGTGTGAACATTCTGCGTTCAGCCTCTCCCTTTGTCCCTCGCTCCTTCAATACTTCTGCGTAGGGACACCTGCAGGCTCTTAGGGCAGGCGCCCCCAAATCTGTGCCGGGGCGCCTGCATCTGTGTCTGTTATCTGCATGTGCTGAGAGGCGTGCCCGTGTGTGTGTGTGCGTGTGTGAGTACAGAAACAGTCATGTTCTTTTAGATCACGGGGAACTTCTCCTGGTGAGACAATGGGAGTACCTTTAAGACCAAGAGAGCATCTGAGTCGTGTTCGGGCAGCTTGGCGTAGGTGACGCACCTGCGCACTGCAACATGCAGCCTTTTGTGTGTTTATTTTAACTGAATTTCACTTCCTAATGTGTATGACTAACAAGCCACGGTGACAATATTCCTGCTAACCATCCAGCGTCGCTTTACTGACCAAAAGCCCGATTTGTTCAGGTTTCCGTGTGTTCAGCAGCCAGAGAAAGTGAATGTCAGCTCAGTGCACATAATAAGGGTGATAAACAGACAGAGAGTGCCACCGCAATCACATAATCAGTAAGAACAGTAATCAGCAAGTAGTCTCAAGTGTCGCTTGCTGCGTGAGCTAAGAATGAACATTTGAATGCTCTGTTCGTGTTCGATTCAATAGTGCGAATCATTTTTATTCAGCGGAATGCCTCAGAATCATCGCTGATGTTAGTCATCTGCAGTAATAGAGGGTTAGATGGTCGGCATGCATGTCATTAACGGCACGGAGCGGGGGGTCGTGAGGCTGCTTTCCGAGGAGCTGCTGATGCACTGCAGTTCATTTCTATTCCACACAGTCTGACATGTCAGTGGTACCTTTCAAACTCCACAGTGCAGCATGTTCTGCCTTATACCTTGTTATAAATCTGGTTTACATGTGTAAGTTAGACCATCTCCCACACGACACATAGATTGTGCTGTTAAGTTAATGTGATATAATCTATTGATAGGCATTGTGCTATAGTGCAATATGGATAACCAGATTCTTGAAGTGGTATTGAACACAGCCAGTCCACCAGGGGTGGGTTTAAACTTTGCTTCATTACTGATTCAGATCCACTCTGTTCAGCCAATCAGTTTCATGCATCTCACTTGTGTCCTGGGTGTGTTGGTACTTATGGAGCAAACACCTCACTGCAGTCCATCCACGGCAGTTTCCCCAGGGATTGAGAATGAGCCCTGCCTTTAAGCACAGGTCAATCATTGTTGGTTAGGCATACACAATGAAGTTCTGGAGAAAAGTACCTTTATATTTTTTTTAAATCCTGGTTTAATTGAGGTTCTGCTGGCAGAAGGCTATGCTGAGCAGCAGGTTGCTTCCAGGTTCAACAAGTCTTTATTACACAAGAAAAAGGTGAATCAGGAAACACTGGGAATGGCCAGAGATCAGCCAGGTAGAGGGAGAAAGCGACTTTCAAGAGACTTTGCCAGAGATGACTGTCAATTTATCCGGCAGTGCTTCATTAATCGTAGGATGACATCAAGTGACCTACAAAAAGAATGGGAAACATTAAGTGCAGGTGTGAAGTGCACTGCTAAGACAGTTCATATCAGAGCTAGAAGCAGGACTGAAGTCCCATAAGGCAAGGAAGAAGCCCTTCATTAATGAGAAACAGAGAAGATCCAGGTTTGAGTTTACAAAAGAAATGCATGTATCATTGACAGACGTATAACCATAAATTGAGAAATGAGTAAAACAAAAAATTGTCCTGTGGTCTCTACATTTTTTCCAGAGCTGTATAGTCATAACTTGAGGGATTGGGGAGTTGTATTTGGTCTAATTTTACTAACTTGCACCTCTGCATTTCTGTACGATCAGCGGGGTTTGTATTCGGCTGAATTGAAAAGCATTTATTTGGAGAAAAGAGGCTGTTGTCATCTTGTGTTGGGCCAGCAGACAGGTAATCAGGCCGGATTTGGTTTTGGGCTGTTCTGTGGAAGCTGCCCTGTTAAGAAGTGGTGTGTGTCGGTCAGTGAGGTGCTGAAAGTGAAAATCAGGGTGACACAAGAACCAAGGAGGCCCCATAATATGGCGAGATAGAACCTCTTCTCTCTGATACGGATCATGTAGAACATCTTCTGCAGCAGCAGTCTTGGCTAAAAGCAAAGGGGATGATTCATAATCAGCTTGTTCTCACTGACTGCTTGTAGGATTCTTCACCCAACATTAATCCTAGTTATAGTCCAGAAGGTCAGCAAGCCCCAGATAGCATGTTACCAAGACCCAGATGGATCACGGCACCTGGAGAAGATCTAAATCTACTGCTAAAGTGCCAAAATGGTAAGATGATTGAAGGTCCAATAACACAGAAAAACAAATTGTCGACGGCTCTTAGAAGAGGTTGTTGAGATGTTGAGATGCCATTTGCTCCTATTTTATCCCTGTTCTCTTCAGTTGGGTAGCCATATTTAATGGGTTTCTGAAGACATTTACCTTAATATCTGTCACCAGATATCACCTGCACAGGTCCTCAGTGTCCTGGACTTAATGTTGGGTGCATCTGTCCACCTATTCATCTCCATAAGCTCTTACTACCGCATGGTGAGCCTGCCACCTACTCCGGCAGATCAGGGAACTCGGGCGCCTTGCTGTCTTCGGTGGCTGCATTTTACCAGTTTATTAATCTTAATATGACTCCCATTAAACGCAATCGCAATGATTTACCTGCAGTTAGGCTCTAAGTTCTCCAGTACTTGCTGCTATACCAGCTGTGAAGCTACTGTCATCTGCCCCAGCAATGAAACACACTCAGGTTCTCTATTAATTATGCCCATAGGTATAATTTATTTTTCTTACCCTATGTGTTTCGGCTATTCGCAGTTTAAAGAGAACCTAAAATCTGAAACACCTTGCAACCCAGAATCATAGCATAGCACCTCTGAGGTAAATAGGAATGGTGATTTCAATTAGATGTATTGTGTTCTTATATGTCTCTCCACTCACACATCATTCTTAGTGAAAAATAAAATCAAAGGGCCTACAAAATCTACAACATACATTTAGAACCTTCTTCACAACTGTCACCAAATATGGATACACTGTCTCTGTCCATCTATCCATCTCTCTTTACCCGGTGAGGGTCATGGTAGACATTGAACAGCAATCCTGTTATGTCAAGCTCTGTAATGTGCTGCCATTTCAGTCTCAGGCTCCTGTATCCCTGGCACATCTGATCAGGTTTGACTCTTGTTCCTCCCCGTTGCCCCTGGCTGACTGACCCCCAGGCTGCACAGGAAGGATTTCGGCAGACTTCCTGTGTCACCCGTGACACACTGCCCATGCCTGGGGAGGCAGTAAAAATGAGTCTCGCTGTGACGTCATTGTTAGCAGGCCTGGAGTCCTAGGGGCTGCGCTCGAGTGAACATCCGTGTTTAATAAGATAAGATTTTCTGATCCCCCAGGGCAGCTGACTTACAAAAATAAAGCCCGACACAGCATTCCCTCCCGAAGAAGCAAGTAAATAATGAATGAATACATAACCAGGAAGCGTGTAGGACACCGCAGGTGGTACTTGTGAGGTGTATTTGTGTCTGAAATCATGGAGGGTGAGTAATTTAGTGCAGGTGGAACAGGGCAGTGATGAGTCAAAGAGATAAGTTAGTGTCTTGTTGTTATGTGCTGCCCACCATGTCCACGTGCCACTTCTGACTCCTCCCTAGTGTGACCCTGATGAGCTATACCTGTTGCTTATGTCCCTCGGTAGTCCTGATAATGAAATATCTGTTTGTCTCGTCATCCCCAGTCTGGTCACTGACGTCAGTCCTCCTGTTGCCTGTGCCAATCCCCGGGTCAGTCTTCCCATTTTGACCTCTTGTGGTCCTATTTGTTTCCCCACTCATGTTTTGTTAATAAAGGCCATTTTCTTTTCCTGACCCCAGCCCCCGAGTCTTTCGTCCGTCACAACGCGACACGTGCCAGCTGGGCGGGGTTCAGGGCAGGAAGTGTTGGCCAATCAAAAAGCAGAAGGTAAAAAGGAGCAGGTGAAGAACTTGGTCCTGCGTCTCGGGGAGACTGGTCCTGTACGTTTTAGGAAAGCTTGAGTCGACTCGATGTGGAAAATGTGTGATTCTGGCTCAGTGATGTCACACGGCACCCTAAATGTGGCTTTCACACTGGTTACATGCTCTGGAGGCGGGCATTCGGTGCAACAGCGTTTGTGAGTAAATTGCCCAAGCAAATAGATGTTGCATTTAAACGTGCAGATTTGAAATGCATGAAGCCTTCTGATCTCTGAATGTTGGAGGACGGAGTCACGTTTCCTATCTGGGGAGATGGCCCTCATTCCTCCAGGTGAATCTGCATCACGCTTTCCCAGCAGCACTCTCTCACACTGCTCTCGTTAATGTGTTTCTGTCTTGTCCCTGCAGGTCCGTCTGGTTCATAGTGAAAGTGTCACTCGCAGCCAGTAAATGTTGGTCGGCCCTGCGCCCTGACACCGGCCCGAGGCCCCTCCGGTGGAGGGCAGCCAGCAAGGGATTCACAGCCAGAGACAGCAAAGTCCAGGTCTCACATGCAAAGCTCCATCCGCAGCCAAAGTATGACAGAGTTTGGACTGTGGAGTGTAAGATTACACCCTGGATGAAGTGTGGGATGAGCTCTCACGTCTGTCGGTTAACCGTCTTTAAAAGATGCCTTCTGTCGGAGCTCGAGGGAGCCTGCGTCTCGCGTGTTCACCGAAACGACCATGAAGAACACTCAGACAAGCCACATTATTACCCCAGAAAAAGAACACAAGGTCTGTTATTCATTCATGGCTAACCTCCCATGCACTGACTGCTTCTTATCCTTTAAAAATTTGCTTGTAGGTCTCTGTCAAGTTCAGATCTATATAGTGCATTTCATAGGCCTATAAAAAGTCCTTTATAATTTTCCATCCAATCTACTTGGCTCAGGACCACATTTGAGATGTATCCTTCTGTGGAGTCGTCACTGCTCTGAGCTTGGCTTCTGACTTCCTGTTCTGAAACTGCAAACAGGAAGTGCTTCCCTTCCAAGGCGAGTCTTTTTCAGCGTTACGCCATCACGCCTGCCAGCTCTGCCAGCTGCTTCCGTACCGCTCGGCCAGAAAGGTCGCGTTTGAGTCCGATCGACTTTAAGTCTGTCTGGCTGCGTTTGTCGCCCCCAGATGGAGAACAGTCTTTCTGGGAACAAAGTTTTGACTGGCCTCTCCTTGTAGCCATCATACCCTCCTTGGTGTCTGTGACCCGCGGGCATCCGTTACCCTGAGTGATGCCATGACCATGCCCGGGCAGAAAAGATAGGCCTGCCTGTGCAAGGTACCGCTCCTGATTTATCTGCAAGAGCAGGCATTAACAAAATAGTTCATAAAGTGAGACCTCACTTCCTGGGAAAAAAATCAGCTAAACGGTCAGAACCCCATGTATTGGTGACACAGCCCCGCAATATTCCTTCTGTGCGCGTGGTGCTTTCTGCCTTGTGATGCCCGGCTTCCCTCATCTCTCTGCTGGTGGCAGGGGTCAAGCACGGTACAGTAGAAGCAGGCTGGATTAGGCAGACTCCCGTCCAGCTGGCATGCGGCCCAGCTCAGAGCAGCCCCCCCGGCCCTGCCCCCACCCCACACAGACGGATGCAGATTAAACCGCACGTGGTCCCTTCTGGCTTCCACCCCCGAGGCATGTCGGGTGTGACATCAGCACGAAAATGGCTGAATAGCATTTAACACGGAGCCTGTGAAAGTAACAAAGGGTATTTACTTGAGCAACTTGAGGTCTGACTCGGGACGCAGAAGGCATTACAAATACGAATATAACCAAGAAAAAAACCCCAAAGGTCATGAATCTTTTCTCCACAGGAGAAGACCTAACATAAGCTAATACCCTCAGCTGAATGTGATCATCCATCTGTCTCTGATACCCGCTTATCCAGCACAGGATCACAGTGTTTCCTATAACCCCTTACACTATACTTTTCAAATGAATGTTCGTTTGTGGGATAAAGATATATGTTTGATAACTTCCATTAGAAACATACAGCTTTAAACACTTCTTAATAATAATTTGCATCAGATTTTATTTGTATATCTATATATATATTTAGAGTGTTTTTATGAGATTTTAAAATAGAAATGAGAAGTATTTTTGATATTTCACAGAATTTATTGAGGGAATCAGAGGGGAATTTAGAAGACTGTAACCTTGGCCATGTTCGAGCTGCCGAAGGACCTCAGGCTGGTCCGTGTTCATATACACGTGGTTCAAAGATATGACTTTCATATAAAGATGTCATTAATTATTATGGAGGACAGTCTTAAAGGAACTGCACGAGGAAGGAGAATAAACCAAATACATGATCCGTGAAAAACTCTCCCAGGAAGAACCTGGGGAGATGGGAAGTGTGATCCCATCCGTGCTCCCGCCATGGGGAGCGTGGACTGCTGTTCCGGGCTGGATCCGCCGCTCCGCGGTGGCGACTCTGTCGACTTTCTGTCACCTCGGCCCACACAGTGGCCACCTTCCTGTAGGCCACAGATAGCAGCAGCCTGCCTTGAAGGAACTTGAACTGAAGATACCGACAGCAGGGATTGATGAACCTCACAAGAACTTAACGGTTGCCAACCACTTTGCACTCCCTTGTTTTTTTATTGGTGCACCGTCCCCTTTAATATGTCACTCTAATACAGATTGATTTTCAGCCTGTGTGTAAAATGGTGATTTCAGTGTGTGTGACTCCTTTTAATGTTTCTTGCCGTGGGTGTGTGTGTGAGAGAGAGAGACAGAGTAAGTCTATGCACGGTGTGGCGTCTGAAGACCCTACTTTAAGGACTTAAACATCTCCTTCTAACTTCAAAAGGGTCCCAGAAGGTTCCCCCAGAAACTGCGCTTTGATCAAAAAGCCTTATGTTATAATAATGATCTGCAGGGATATAGCAGAACATTTTAAATGCGCAGGACCTTCAAATATTTAGCAGTCATGTAGGGTTTTACCCAGCGTGTATGATCCATGAATTTGCTACTTAAATGAACACAATCCACACGTGTGCTGCTAAAATCACCACAGTCCACATGCGTGCTTCTTACATGACCGTAGTGTGTTCACGCAGTCCACACGCGTGCTTCTTACATGACTGTAATATGCTCACACAGTCCACAAATGTGCTTCTTACATGACTGTAGTGTGTTCACGCAGTCCACACGTGTGCTTCTTACATGACCGTAGTGTGTTCACACAGTCCACACGCGTGCTTCTTACATGACTGTAGTATGCTCACTCAGTCCACACGTGCTTCTTACACGACCATAGTGTGTTCACACAGTCGATATGCGTGCTTCTTACATGACCGTAGTGTGTTCACACAGTCGACATGCGTGCTTCTTACATGACCGTAGTGTGTTCACACAGTCCACACGTGTGCTTCTAATAGGTCCGCAGTCCATAAGTATTCTTTAAAAATGAATACAGCGTAAAATGACCACAGTCTGCACACGTGCTTCTAATATGACCACAGTCAACGTGCGTGTTCCATCTGTTCATGTACATTGGGTTAAAAGCTGACCTTTGTTTTACATCTCAGCTCTAAATCATATTAGAATTGAACAAGATTTTCTGTTTAAGACCTGCTTTTCCCAAAATTCAAATTTCAGTAGGACTTTGTGTAAATTTCAGTCAGCATGAAGATGCAGCTGCAAAACTGATTTTCTTATGAATAATTATCTCTGCCATGTTTTAACTAATTACCACAGTATGTTACCTTCTGTATGCTACCTTCACACCAGTGTTCCCATTAACATCAGCCATTAATACGGCGGTCTGGTCTCCTTACTGAAGTGGTTCATGTTTTCAGCTAGAAAACCTGACAGAAAACCTTGCTGGGATTTATAAGGACCATTGTAATGTCTGTGCAGGACTGTAAGACTTGTCTGTGTTAGAAAATGCAGGCCACATTTCTCTGTGTCACAGCCGCACTGTGTGAATGAGTCCCGGCCACTGGCAATTAAATATTCAGAATGGTAACATTGCAGGGTAAGAATGATGCTAAAAACATTAGCCAGTTAGCAAGGGGTACAGCTATGGATAGACCCAATGTCCCACCGCCCACCCCAGTCAACGGTGCTAACCATTGCCATGACCCTCCCCAGTGGAGACCCCGCCCCCAGATTGACACGGCCGCCCCTGTGAAAATCTTGAACTCAGCTGGCAGATTTTTTTCAAACATGGGTAAGACGCAAAGGAATCGCCAGGCCACATCATGGAGTGAGACCTCACTATAATCTTCCCACTCCTAAGGAGATTGCAATCTCACTCCTCAGCTACCTCTACCCAGAGGGCTATGCATAGATTACCTTTATGCCACATGCAGAATATTATGCCGGAATAATTCAGGTTAAGTACATCTAATAATAGCTTTTCCACTTTCTTTGTGCCTTTTTTTCAGCATCTGTTGTGAAAAAAATATATATATTATTTTAGATCTACAGTAACACATCAAAATTTAATAACATTTGAAAGGCATGGAGAAGCTCAAAAACAGCTTCCCATGATGTTTTTCGTTTTGGTGTTTTTAATACTACAGTATGGGTTTCCTCCCAATCAGCCCATGAAAAGGCACCTGGAAAATACATGGAAATTCGTATGAGTGCTGGATCGGCTCTGAGAAAAACGTGCAAAAGAATCTCACGGAGGAACAGCGTGTCTCTGACAACTCTTTCTGCACGTGGCCTCACACCAAGCAGCTCTTTCCCGCTGAATCGCCAAAGTGCTACTATTTTGTGCAAAGCATTCTGCTGCTTGCCTCATCTTAACCAGTAGAGATGTCTGTCTCTGCAAGCTGATGTAGTTTTACATGTAAATTATGCATGAATAACCAATTAGGTATCTCTGCTGGTTTTCGGTAATAATTACTTGACATTCATATTGTATATCAGTCGATGGAAGATTTAGCCTGATACTTTAGGGTTTAGCGCTAATTGTACAATTTTTACACTTTATCTCCAAAAGCCAGCAGCAATGCTGTCTTTTACCTGTAGGTTTATAATTTGATACCAGTTCTGGTAGAGTGAAGCTTGTTTGCTCTCGCTTTACACTCTGTTCCTGCCTGGAAAGAGTTTCCTGGATCAAGCAGCATTTCAAAGTGGATAATCAGTAATCTAGAGCCATTTATAATGTTCTTCTTTCAGGGCCCTAACCAGTACTTCAGTGGATAAATGAAACAGAGCTCTGTGAGAGATATGACCCTGGTGGTGTCACTACTTTGATGCAAAAAGGGGCAAAGGGTCACAGAAAAACACCTCACAGGCCCAATCTGGCCTGTAGGCCAGTAGTTTGCGACCTCTGATCTATAAAAGTGTTTCCCAATCCGATTCTCGAGGACCCACAGACGGTCCAATGGGAGGGAGCAAAATTGTGGACCATTGGGAAACACTGATCTAAAGTAATATACACATAATATACATCACTGAATATAACGCAGAGATGTTTAAGTACCAAATTTGGCATGGGAGGGGGTGAATTCAACATAAAACGTACAACTGTACAAAATTGTTCAGTAAATGCCCAGACATCCTCTGTTTCTTTTTGGAACTAAACAGGTCCCTTGTAAGGCACTACCCTCCTCATATACAGTACTGCGCAGAAGGGTTAGACTGCCCAAAGGTATGTTTAAAGCTACTCATCTGAGTAGTAAGTGAACTTTGCAGTTTGACATTAGAACATATGCAAATTAAGTATAATACAATAAAAACGAGTGAAAATTTATTCTATTCTGTATTGGATGGATAAATGAACATCGATTCAGTTCCCAGACCTCCCTTCGGAGCCACCTCAGTCATTCCATGTATTTATTAAATTTCACCCCCAGCCCCCTTATTTAATTAATTAAATTAGTGTAAAAAGTCAATGAGATATTGATTAGCTGTATGCTAGTGGTCGAGTCAAAACTGCATGGGTGTAACGTATGGTTGCTGTACATAGTGGGGTTATTTTAGCAGAAGTTTTGAAATGGTTAAGCTGACACACTTTGACAAGCATAACAGTTTTATGGCAACATAAAGATCATTTAAACATTATTTTCTTTGGCTGCCTAAGATCTTTGGACAGTACCGCATCTCCTTTTACTTTTTCACATGACGGTGAGTCTGCCTAAGGGTTGACTGGTACGTCAAGTTCCTCATCTGAAGGACATTGCCGAAGTCCCAATTTCAGAGGTGTTGTTCAGGACAGACTCGACAGTCACTGGTGACGCAGGCTAGATGAGGTCAGTCAATGAAAGTCTGGAGCTTTTAGATGCCTTGTTTGTAGCTCAGGTGGCTGAGTGATCAGCACACTATGAATGGGCAGGTTTAAACATGTTCACATGTCTGAAACCATCCACTTGGGCATGGGGAGGACATATTTTCAGGCTAAATGTAACTTTATTTGCCAAGAGCCCATTGCCTTTTCATTAAAAATGCAGACAGGTCCTGCTCTTTGAGACATATAGCATGATAGCCTTGGTTTGCTAAGCGCCGATGCTAATTAGCATGATATTCAATGCCAGCTTCTCTCGCTCATGAACACTGGTGGAATGAGGGAGGATGATTGTGCTTGGCGTCGCTGCAGTTCATCTACATCACGTCACCTGGAGATGAGGTTTGTCCAGACTGGCCAGAAAACATGGCAACATGCAAAGTCTATTCCTATCACGGATGCTTGGCTGATGCAAGGCAGATTCACATCTCAAACTCAACCAGTTTGCAAGGTATGAAGCTCAGCCTGATGCCTTTGCTGTTGATGAACAAAACTGCAAAATACACTTGAGGAGGTTATTTATGCCTGAAATGTATGGCAAGGCTGAAGATGAATAAGAAAATGTTTTAAATATAAATAGCAAAACTGTGAATGTGGTCTTGGGGCCTTGGGAATTGCCTCTGCAGAGTGATTACAGAGGCTGGGATAGACAGGAGCGGCCTGGGCCGATGTTCCAATGCAACCAGCTAGAAAACTCATTATATCTTGAGTGTCCCTCTCCGGCAAGGCACTGTGCAATGCTCTGGTTATTTCAAAGGGCTGCCATCCAATGCATTCAAAGAAATGCTTAAACTATGCTTATGTGCTGATTAGCCATTTATTATTAAAAAAAAAGAATGTCAGCTTTGTTCCACCTGGTAGCATGTTCGCAAGCTAAAACAAGGCCTCTGGGATCTCTTACAGCTTTAAAGACAGAGATATCATCCTACAGATATCCTTGCTTACAGAGAGATCATCTTACAGACAGCCTCAGGTATAGATAGATCATCCTACATACCGCCCCACGTACAGAGAGACCATCCAACAGACAGTCCCACATACAGGGAGATCATTCTACAGACAGCCTCAGGTATAGATAGATCATCCTACAGACCACCCCATGTACAAAGAGACCATCCAACAGACAGCCCCACATACAGGGAGATCATCCTACAGACAGCCCCACTTACAGACAGACCATACTACAGACAGCCCCACATACAGGGAGATCATCCTACAGACAGCCCCACTTACAGACAGACCATACTACAGACAGTCTCACATACAGGGAGATCATCCTACAGGCAGCCATACTTAAAGAGAGACCATCCTACAGACAGCTTTGCGTACAAAGAGATCATCCTACAGAGAGACTCAGGTATCGATAGATCATCCTACAGACATCCAGACATATTCATATGTTATATCTGTACATAACACTGAGACAGCAGTGCAATAAAAATCCATCACCCTCTGTGTGATAAATCACCTGAGAGCGGTAGAACTTTGCTATACCACCCATGCTGTCAGCAATAAACTATGAACCCTCAGTCAAACAGCCGTTTTACCGTTCAAGAAAACAAAAAAAAGTTTCATTCTTCAGTTTTTTCGAGAATAGTAAACAGCTGTTTTTTATTTTCCCGAACAGTAAAACAGAAAACTCTTGCAAGAGAATGCTGTTTCTATTTCGTTATAGCCATGGAAAAAATTTCTTATAGTCGATCTGATCAACATTGTGATCAGGTGTTTGAGCAGGGGAGAGGCTATTTTCAACCTTCAGCCAAAGACAGGAAGAAGATCTTACCTCCGTTGATTTACGCGCTTAATTGTTGTCTTCAGTCATCCAGAATTAGTCTCTCGGCCTTGTCTTTCAACGACCCTGTTTGTGATGCCAACTGATAGATTTCCTCAGTGAAAACTCAGGTTCTTTTAGATGAATGATGAGGCAAGTTCCTTAAGCTTAAGCAGTTTATTAAGTCAGAATGAAGATGTTACAGAAAGATGTTTCACAAGGCCTGTTCAGTGTCTGTGTGTGTCTGTCTCTGCCCCCACTGAAGGAAGCAGGCCTTTTATCTATGGTCTTCATACAGACTCCTGGAGCAAGGGGGGTCAGACCGCCTTGGTGAGAGTAAGTTGTATGAGATAGGCAAAGAACATGGTGAGCAAGTAGCAAGGACAGAAAAAAATATAAAAATAAGAAATATGAAAGCTATAAGTGAACAAACTAAATGAACATAGTTGAATAACTACAAATTAACTGGCTGTTTAACTTCTGCTGTCTTTGATCTCAGTATCCATTGAACATTTTGGCCCCCTGCTGCTTGTGATTGACTCCAGGTGTTGACACCACCCTGACCAGAAAGATGGACAGATAGATGAACCGCCAACAGAGTTGGAAACTTATCAGGCAGAGATGTTAATTACAGTCAAACATCTAGATGAATATAGAGCAGATGGCAGCTGCTGAGGCACTAGAGCAGCCGCAGATTCGGCATTGTCTAAACAGGTGTACTTTTCCAGAGCTTCAGTTCTTGTCTATTTCTTTCCCTAAATCTATGGCAAACAACTTCATCCAGCTGTACGTTTTCAGCACTACATCTGTAGGTCTCTGAGTGGAATAAAGGAAATGGGATGTAGAATTAGCAGCTTTGACAGTCTGATGCAGCAAACGCAAGACTGCATCGCGCAGTCAGTCCTGCAACAGGTGTGCGAATCCACAGTTAAGATACAGCTTATATTCAATCCCCTCTTCTGCCATCCGGCTAAAGTCATACCAAACTCAACGAGACAGCTTGCATCCCTACTCTTAACACGGTAAGTCATCTAAAAAAGAAAGATAATGCGTATATAAATATCAGAACTGCAACTGATTATTTTCCTGGTGGTTATATATGGTACTATCTGAGCAGAAATGCATGCGGACAGCACAAGGCAAACAGCCAGCAGGAAATAATCCAGGTCTGACCACATGGGAAAGCAGAGGTGCCACATCCCAGCGGGACCAGAGCGTGGCGCTGTTCTGCTGATATGGACGGGTGGAGATGTGGTTATGGAACAAAAGGGAGCAGGACAAATGACTCAGGCAGGTGGCTCTCTCAGCCTCTTCAGGCCCTCACCCAAGACACAGGTGTCACTTTATCTAAAGTCAACAGCACCGTCTGCATGGTTACTGCCTGCTTTAAGCTTCATGCTAAATCCTTTACAGATGAACCTCACGCTAAAGTTAGAAGAAATGTAAACAAGCCTTTAGGAACATTTTGAGGTTGGATTTCTAAGTCCAGGATACTGACTATAGATACATACAAACTACATATAAAGAAACAAACGCATCTGCTCATATATGTGACTCAAACGTCTCAAACCACTTTCTGCAGGGTTTTTTTTTTCATCCAAAAGTCCTGTACATTTAGCACATTTCAAGATCAGCTTTTAAGGCTGGCGTGAAATCAAAAGCGTCCCCCAAATCTCATGGACTTGGAGACCTCGCTCCTACTTGTGGTGGATTGTGGTTCCCAAAGACCTCCTGCTTCTTTTTTTGGCTGCAGTGGATGTCGGTGACACTTGTTTGGCCACAGCACAGCTTTGTCACAAAATACTTCTGGTTTTAATTTTAGAAAATGCATGAGGAGAAGGTCTCCGTCTTTTCCACGTCCTTCATGAAGACATGACGATGGACTATTCATTTCAAATGAGGGAAAATGCGACTTGAGAAAGGATACAAGAGGTTCCTTTACATAATCTTTCTGTCTTCTACGGTCTTAACTCTGTTTGAGAGCCCAGAGTGACTGAAATAAGAGATCTGAGTTGAGGAAGGAAAAGAAGAAAAAAGGATCTTTTGTGACTCGTCTCATTCTAATGATTTTTCTAATCAGTGAATCCCGAACGTGAACAGTCTTACTTCAAAGTCATCTGAAGCAAATGACCATGAATGAAGAAAGGACCTCAGCTCGCAGCCACAGATGGGTGTTGTTTCATGTCAGATGCTGAATGTGGTTATCTTGGTCAGAATCAGCAAAAAGATAACTAGATTTTGCATCACAAAAAAAACTTTCAAAATTGAAAACTATGGATATTAATATCCGAATCACCCTCAGCTAAATGGAACTGCGGTCAAATGTTAATCATATTTTATTGGATGGTTATATGGTTATATCAGTCTCTGTGTTTGATCCTGTAAGTGTTTGTTGAACTTGGCAGTCAAGAAAAGGATTAAATTCTTTACTCTCGAACAAGAGAGAAACAGTACTGTTCGTAAGCTGAAAGACAAACAGAATACTTGAAATCCAGGGATTAAGTCACTAGAGAGAGCCTAAACTTCCCTATCATCGCGGTTATTGCATTTTCAAACTGTTATCATATGGTTCAGCCTTTTCCCTGCATCATCCCTAAAAGCTTGAAAGGGAATAGTTTCCATGATGAATGATTCACAAAAACACAACGACTGCAAAATGACTTGCAGTGTTGTCTGGGTTGTATATCAGTGTGTGTGACTAGAATATTATATTTTATAATATAAAGGCATGTTATTGTGTGGCTCCTCAGTGGCCTGTACTATGAAGCGGGGTTACTGGCTTATCAGGGTCGGATTTAAGGTACCACAGTTTAAATGGACTTCATATTGGTTCACTTACGTTTTGCCCAGACTACCTTAAATCCGACAAGTTACCCTGATAAGCCAGTAACCCCGCTTTGTAGTACAGGCCTCAGGTGACACAGCCCAGGCCCCCTGCTCAGCACATGCTGAGTGTCACGTCCCCACCGCGGCCATGCTTGAAGAAGGACTCGGCCAAACCTCTGCAGCAGAACGGTGGCTCCGTGCTCCGCAGTGTCACGACCGAGAGGGCCAGGAGCACAGATAAAAGCGCAGGACGCCAAGAGTTGAGGCAAACACGGGGTTTAATTGAAGGGGCAACGATGGGAACAAAGCGAAAACACAGGCCGACATCACAATGACCGGACTGGGGAAACAAACGGAAACGCGGACTAAATATGACGGACTAATGACAACAATCAGGAACAGCTGGTAAACACGGGGAATCCACACGGGGTTAACGGGGGGGCGTGGCACACAGAAGGAGCGGACGATCGGGGCAGGACACGGTGGGGGTGCTGTACCACTAGTCCAGTCTCTCTCCTCAGGTTACTTAACATCCCTTGATGCTACAATCAAGCTCAGCTTTTCATCGTTAAATTAAGATGAGCTTCTGGAAGAGGACAAAGATGCGTTTAAATTCAGAATTGGGACATTAGACAAGGTCTGCATATTTCAGACTGGTCTGTTTCGATTTCCATGTGGTTGGAAAGCTGCACAATGGGGCCCAGTAATGATCTGGCAACCAAAAAGCCAGTGGACCAGCCCATATAATGCACCACACATTCTTTCTGCACTGATAAATGACTGGTTTTATGAATTCAGACCTGAGCAGCCATTGATAATACAGGTACTGAGTGGGGTGTGTAGAGTCACAAGAAAGTTTTATGTATTTTTTTTTTTTTGCTTTTTGTTTTTTGCTCAGCCAGGTAACTTGTCAGATTTAAGGTAGTCTGGGCTAAATGGACTTCATCTTCGTTCACTTACTATTACGTTATCCGACTCAGCAAGAGATCATGCTTCGCGAAACAAGCCCGTTCTCCGGTTGCTTTCTGCAAAGTTTTCGAGCATAAGGGCTGCCATCTTATCAGTGTTTACCTGTCACCCCTCCGGTAACCTCTCCCGTCATTTCTGGCAGGGTCTGTTTCCCAACAGGCTGAAATTGCCTTTGCTCCTCCTGAGAAAGTGTCTGGTGAATTGCCCCTGGGTTTACTTATCCACTGGAGGTCATATGTTTTGTGCGCTGAAGGGTTATATAAATAAATACCAAAATACCAAATTGAAATCCAGTTCAGTGAAATCTTTCACACCTCAGTAAACTTGGATGGATATATTTTTTTAAATATATTTTTAAATATATTTTTATTGAAGGTGATGTAACGAAGATGAAAGGTGATGTGGGGGTGTCTATACTGTAATAACAGGCCCTTAGTCCTGCCACCCATACTATCTTTCTTATGGCGGACTTGATCACCTTTCATTTGACTGCAGGTTATAGTCTGACTGTATACTTTACATTTCATAACTAAAAGGCTTTGAATCCTTGAATGAAGTGGTCAAAGTTTGGATCTGAGAGCAGGCAAAGCTGTGCTAGTCTTCAGTAATGCTGCTCTGGCTTTCCTGCTTAAACATGTTCTATCACACATCTGCAGGCAGTTTCCTGAAACAGATGTGACTTTGGGTGCTTCTCTTGAAGACCGACTTCTTGTCTGTGTTTAGCCCACTGTCCCTTGTCCTTGTTGACATGCGCCGTTGTGGTTTTGGGCTGATGTAAGCCAGAGCCAGTGTGTCTCGGGGGTGCTACCGGGCCGCAAGAATGATCGGGACAGATTCCACAGCGGTAAGAGGAGAGCAGAAAGACAATGCAGAAGGTTGGAGCCGTGACTGTGGCTTGAGGATCATGGAGGTAGCATCTCAAACAAAACCAAGAACTGAAGGAAGTAAACACACGTTTCAGAGTCCAAACCAGAGGATCTGGAGAAAGATCATGGAACTTGGAGCGATTTCACACGCTTGAAATACTCTCCCCGTCCTTAGCGGGAGTTTGGCTCCTCCTCACCCTCATCCTCTGTAATTGGTGTTTACGTGAGCAGCCGCGCTTTATGGAAATAATCGACGTGCCTCTCGGATGGGCCACTGCAGATATGCAGGCTATGCATGCGCAGAGCCAGGAGTGGAGCGCCCCGGCAACACGGACGGAGAAACGCAGCTAATCGGTAGCAGATGTGGCTCCCTGAGGGACGACTGCCTGGCCCCGAATCAAACTCCATCAGATGTGAAGCGAAAACAATACTGGTCATGGAGCAGCTGACTTCGGTTTTTCAGATATAAACATATGGAGGTCAGATATAATTGCTTGCAGAATCACGAGCATAAATCCCCTGTTGAAAAAAACACCCTTGTAGTTTCCCTGTTCTTTAAATGAAAATCGTCCAGACAGAACTTCATAATTGGATTGCATTAAATAACTGTAGTTGACATGGTTTATAAACTAAGGCTGTTGGGGTTGGGAGGGGGGTTGATATCACCCCAAAAAGCAACACAAATATAAACTGACTTATTGAACAATGTCACTGTAATATTCTGCACAATGTCAAGGTGTTAGATTCTTATACAATAGCATTTCCTACTAACTCCGTCTGCATACGCAGATAAAGTGGAGAGGGAAGGTAAGCACATTAAGTGTCCAGATACCAGAGATGATACCAGAAAATGTCTCAGCTCATATGAAACTTTACTCTCTATTCCCACCATTCCTGCTGCATTGAAATGCGATTCTTTCCCTTTATCACATTGCAGGTTTTTCTCTACCTCCATTTCTTTTAACGAGCCTAGTGACACTCAAACAGGTCGCTGCCTTTTTCTTCACCTCAGATCTCAGGCATTTTTGGTTTTTTGATTGCATTCGCAAATCTTTGTGAGGACATGAAGAATTGGTCCCCACAATGTCATTTAAACATAATACACACACAAACACACGCATATACAGACGCTCCTCTACTTGCGAACAAGATACGTTCCGAATGGCCGTTCGTAACTTGAAATGTTCATAAGTCATTTTAAGGGTTTACGCAAGTACAAAGAACTAGGATGCACACTACACTGCTGCGTGGCGGGAGTAGCGGCCAGAAGTCGTACTAGACGTAATTGGCACGCCAAAAAAAAACTTGATGCTCCGTACAGGAAACGGGGGCCCAAGGAACACGATTTGGACTTACAGTCCTCTTCGTTCGTATCTTTGAAAGTTCGTAAGTTGAAAGTTAGTAGAGGAGCGTCTGCATACACACACATACACAATGCTGGCCCCCCTGGATCTGCCAGTTTATACACTCCCCTCCCTGTATATATATCACTGGCAGATTTAGGTAAGGATGACACGAGCAGCCGCCCTGGGCGGCTTGTTGCTGGCGGCCGCACGGCCCCCCCCTACACAAAAAACATTTACACCATCGGTTTCCTGAGGCTCTTTTGCATGTCGCGTCAGTGGTGTCATGTCACCGTACGGGTCAATAAACCTTGTTGGAGGCGGCGCCCTGATTCTAGTTTTTGAGCTAGGCAGGCTACCTCCCAGGAGTAGGGGATGGGGAGGGGGGCAGGGCTGGGCTCACCCCACTGGAAACCCAAGGTGGGAGAAGAGTCTGTCACATAGCGCACCTCTGACTCTGCACAGTACCAATGCAATTAGTAAAATCAGCTTTACATCTATCATTATCTGTATCATTCCAAATTTTTTAATAAAAATGAAAGATAGAGCTGAACAGTGCTTATTTATTTATCTTTGGCCAGGGGAGCAGGGGGATGATAGATAAACACATTTGGGGATATATATTTATATTGCCAAGTAGCTGGTAGTGGGTTCAAACATAAGCCCGATCACCACAATGTGTGAAGTGTCTCTCTTCTCCTCATGCTCGCATGCTTTTTTATGGTGTTGATCTGCTTCCTCCTGTACTTCAAAGGCAGCACTCCCGTAAGATTACTGATGTGTAACTTCCCATGGTGTGTGACACTGTGTGTGCGACACAGCATGTGAGCGTGACAGTGGGCGCATGACTGTCAGTGTTCAAGAGACCATGTAGTCATGGTGACTGATGAAAGCCGTCGTTATATTAAATGGCACATTGTGAAATAGGTAGCGAGGTGTCCCCTGGATTCTGTCTGTAAACTCACTCTAACCGCAGCTCAGTCTCCAGCTCCTTGTTACCCAGGCTTCTGTTTGCTCAGAGTCTCAGATACGCAGAAAACAACTCAGGATCAGGCAGAGTCGGATAAAAAGAGAAGATGCGTGGCAGCAAAAAACTGCAGTTAGAAAGGAAGATGTGATTCAGATTTCCAAAAGAACAGTTTTAGAAGCCACGCTTTTTGCATGACTTCTGTTAAAAGACTGTATGTTTTTCAGCACTTTGCAAATTATTTTCATTTCACTAACAAAATAATGATCCTCTTGATTCGTTTGCAGGGAAATTAAAAGGTAAAAATAAGATGATCCTCAAATGGAACAGCAAACATCTCAGAAATCAATGGAAATCACAAACAGGAGGGAGGAGTGAGTCGGGCTTTCGGAGACCCCTGGGGTCACGGCCATGCGTCAGGGCACAGAGCAAGGCGTGAAAGACGGCCCCATGGGCGGGGAAACCCCTAACAGGAATGGGGGGGCAGCCATTGCTGGGAAGGTACAGAGTAATGATGTAGCATGTCAGCTGACCAACTGAGCATCTACTTGTACTTATAATGTTCCTTAACTGTTTAATCAACCTTCATTTAATGTTCATTAAGTCATCGCGTTGTGTTTATCAGTCAAGACTAACAACTAAATATGAAAAAATGACAAACAAAAACTAAAAAAGCTGGTGCGCCTAGTGAATTGTAAGAGGCAAGACGTCCAGCCGTTCTAACCACAGCACCACCAATAGAGGGCAGTATTTCAACACCTCTATATTCACACTGCTACAGGAGTAAAACTCATGAATTTCAGAGACCAAGTGACTACTTCATAATGACTGTAGAGTTGGCCAATGGTGTAGAAAGCGTATAGGATTTAGCCTACAGGTCTTAATTTGGGGGGGGGGGGGGGGGGGATTAAAAATAATTAATTTATTAATCAAACAAGAGACTAAAAGCATGAAATTACAGTAGAATTATAAAGTGTGGAAACGTACCCTGAGCACTGCTTAAAATAAAAATGTTGCAGAGAGTAATGTAACTAAGCTGAAGAGGGCGAATGGGACAGAGAGAGAGAAGGTGGGAAATGAGACACACCTTGAGTGAATGAGCTGCAGCTGCAGCGCGGTGGCGTGTGCGTGTGCCTGTGCGTGTGCCTGTGCGTGTGCCTGTGCGTGTGCGTGTGCGTGCTCCTCTCGCATGCGGCACTCAGGCTTTCAAAAGCAGGCAGTCAGACGAAACGCTGCGTCTCAATCAACCTTAATGTGTGAATGTGTGTAGACATCATGAAAAGGGCAAGCGGCGTGGAAGGAGCAACACAGGGATGTAGATCAACACACAGTGAGCCTGTACTGAATACATGATGTGGAAGGATGGATGGATGGATGTAGGTCAACACACAGTGAGCCTGTACTGAATACATGGTGTGGATGGATGGATGGATGGATGGATGGATGGATGGATGGATGGGTGGATGGATGGATGGGTGGATGGATGTAGATCAGCAGAGAAGCCGTGGTGCTCCATCAAATGCAGGCCTCTAAATGCTTTTAATTCCAGAGCAACAGGCCTGTGCTACATCAGGATGGATGTGGTCCAGGCAGGTCATATGGGACCTTCTGTGAGAGGGTTAAGCATATACAAGGAAGTGGTGTTAAGGCGTAAAAATATGAAACAAATACAGTTTGGCATGGAAGGTGGAGTAACAACCACACACACCCACACACACACACAAACGTGCACACACACACACATACATTTTATTAAGCACCCCTACACACTACCAGGCTGGATTCCCTCTTGTTGCCAGAATCACTTCAGTGGTTGGTGAGCTGTATGTTCAGAGATGCCTTTCTGCACGCCACTTTTACACTGTGCACTTCCAATTATCTTTAATAGTCTGACCATTCCACTCTGACCTCTCTCATTAACAGAACTGTTGCTGACTGGATGTTTGTCTGTTTATTGCATCATACTCTGTAAAATGTATAAATTGCAGTACAAACATGATAGAGGTGAAAATCCCAGGATGGGGAATCTGCCAGGTACGACACTAACAAAAACAGCATATTTAAAGTCATATTGATCTTTGCTGTTCGCCATTGCTATTATGCTAGCAAGTCAAGCACTAAGTGTACTTTTTTTTACCCTGTCTGCTGTTTGTATTCATGTATTCAGCCAAGCTGTTTGCTTCAGGAAGCAGGTGTAGCAAAAAGTGGCTACTAAGTGTAGATGTCCAATTGTTTGGTATCAAGTTTCACAAAATCATGGAAGCATTCCAAATCAGAAGGAAGAACTGCCAGGGAGAAAACCGCTGATGGTGTGGACTGCAGGACCTGCACCAAGGCTCAACAGGACGATGGCCTTGAGGGACCAATGTCTTAAACAGACAAAAATAAGTCTGTTGGTGGACATAACTGAGTGAGTCGGTTTTATGCTGTTAAAATTAAATTAGCTTATTTTTTTGTCTTCATGTTTTATTGTTGTCCTTATGTTTCACGTTTACGTTATGTTTTTGCGTTGCGTCAACGTTTTTGCGTCGCGTTAACTCTGAGCTCTCAGGATCACTGTACAAAAGTACCACTGTGACGATTAGTCACACATTTTCGAAGTCTAAACCACTTAAAGTTTAGAGTAAAACAACATTTCAGCATAAACCACTTTTGCTCTAAAAGGCCTGGGCTGTATACAGTCACTTGTCAACTCGTTGCACTTGGACCCGCCCCCAGAAGAAACATGGACCAATCATCAGATGTGTCACAAAAGTGTGGATTTTTGTAGGTTTAACTGTGACGCAAAGTGACCTGACAGAATGAACAAGGTGAGAAGGTTACTCTGTGCGAGTTCTCAGTCTTTATGACACAGACAACAGGGTGGAGCATCAAGTAAGATGCAGTCGTTAAGATATGCATGTAAAGTTGACCCTGGACTTTCCCCATTGCGGTTTTGAAATATCATGGGGGTGCGATAAGAAATGAAATGGGAATTTTTTGGAAGTTTCGTGAAAGCCGTAGACAACATGTGAAGGCCGGCAGTCGAAACACAAGCAGTTTATTGACTAAAATGCATAAAATATATGTACAGCGCTGGTTTGTAAGACGTCAAGTGTGTTCACGGCAGCTTCTCACGTGATATCTTTGTATCGCGTGTTTCTTCATCTTTTCACTGTCCTTCGCTCACCAAGGGGGCAAAAAAAAATGTCCACGTTATTTCCAGATCGCGAGGGGCCTGCTCCCCGGACCCCCATGAGGTGGAAGGGTTGACTGTATAACATAACATGGCCAACAAACACTGATGCTCTTCTGCATTGCTGTATATTGCGCTTAGACCTGAGTTTCTGCATTCTCTCCTAGGTAACATTTGTTTATGACGCAAGGTTTAATGGAGCAGTGCCATCATTGTTTTCCCCACAAACACCTCGCACTCGATTCTGGTTACTCACTGGAAGATCAGCTTTGCACCACTTCTTCCCAGATGACGCCTCACAGCTGTATGCTTGTGCCTCACTTGTATGTCGTTTTCGACAAAAGCTTCTGGCAAATAAATAAATCCAAATGACACGCAATACCCACATTTTTATCATGACATTTAAAATGATCTAAGTTTCCATCATTTGAACATAATCAATATAACCCTGAGAAGATCACCATCTCAAGTTGTTTAAAAGCCTGTTTTTACTGGGAGTTAAATGAAGCCTTTAAGATATTGCCTGATGTAGCCCAAGTAACCAAGCAGACATTTGTCTAAATATAGAAGTTTTTTGCACCTCACAGACCATGGAAGTTAAAAGTCAAGTTATAAGGGGCCGTGTCTGTTCGGTATATCGCACAGACAGCAGTTTCCCCTTCTGTGCCTGGCACAGCAGACCACAGACCAAATTATGGGACTTAATCACTTAATTTGGGCACTGTTCCACTGTAACAGTTACACTGAAAGCCCCCCCAGGCAAGTCTTTCATGTGGTACATGAAGAATCAATATACTGTACAGCATAAGTCAGGCCATGCAGGGCTAATTTCCCAAGTGATAAATGTTTTCAAGATGATTGTTTTATTCATTTAATTATACTTGTTATGATTCTCAGTGCACCACATCTCATGGATATCTTGTCAATTTAGACCTGTGATCTATGTTTGACACTTTGCAATCTTAGCCTTTGGTGACAGGGAGTTTGCTGTTATGGGCTGCGGCTACAGGACAGGCAGTCCTGCCTCAGACTCCTCCATTAACAAGATTACAGTGTGACTTTCTGTAGCTCTCTGTCATTTGTACTCATCTGTGAACTCTTGCAAGGATAAGCGCAGTGAGCAAGTGCCTGTGCTCACGTTTTAGCGTGTTACGTAGGTACGTTTTTTGCCAGAACTGCTTGTATAACTTTGTACCGGTTCCAGAACTTTAAAACGCAGTCCCTTCTCCTGGTCACGCTCAACACACAAGCTAGGGAGGTCTAGATGTGAATTTGCTTGAACACAGAAATCTTTAATGCAAGGCATTTTTATAACTTTTTAATTATTATATGCAGACCTTATAAATATTTTCTTTTCAGTTTATGTTACAGTGTGTGATCTCTGAACAATGCAAGTTAATTGTTCATAATTTAAAATTTATTCAGCAAATTTCACGGAGACCTGTTTTATTCTGTGAAAGTTTAAAATGAGAACCTTTGTCTTTGACGTTGTTATATTCTCATGTGCACACTTATGTCTATTGAGTTGCATTTTACAAATAGTTAATGCACAAGATGAGCGGCGCAGCGACCCGCAATCCGGCGGCTTTTTGCGAAGGTTTAGATGGGAGGTCAACGGCAGGGTTCACAGTCTGCTGAGTCGTGCATCACAGTTACAGGCACCGAGGCGAAGAGAAGATAGTACGGGCTCGGTCCGGTCAAATCCAGTCGTCATCATCCAGAGCAGTAACGAAACCGAAGAAAATTCTCAAGTCGGTCGCGGAGATCCGCAAAGAGCAGGAGCGCAAGTGCGCGGCCGCCACTGGCTCCAAGCTGGAGCTGCGAGAAGATCCCAGCAGCGCAGAGCCGATGCCGAGACATTACCAGAGACCAGCGATTCCAGCAGAGAAACTACCCCCCAGTTTAGCAATTTAAGACCGGAGAATTCAATGGTAGCGGACGACCCCTACGACCCCTACAAATCCCTTGACGAAAACAACCCGTATTATAACACACATGACACCTACAACAGACCAAGACCTGATTCCAGACAGAGACCGGGGTACGCCACGCGCCTTTTTCAAAACGGTAAGTTTTTTGGCGTTTCAGGCTATGATAAAATACGCATGAATAACATGCAGTGTACTTTACTGCTGGATTTCTGTATGTGTGTGATCCACAGGTTTGCCAGACCTGGTTCCAGATCCATATTACATCCAGACTACCACGTACATCCAAAGGGTCCCCATGTACAACCTGAGGTGCGCAGCAGAGGAGAACTGCTTGGCAAGGTGCGTCAGATGTTACATGCGATGATCTATCTGCCCATTATTCCATCATGGCAACGAAGCACCTGGGAAATAAGGTTATGAGGTGACGCCGCATGTTTACTAATGCAATTTTCGTCTTATTTTTAATTTGCTTTACTATTTCTAGACATTTTAATGGAACCATAAAATCCACAGTTTATGAATTAGATGCATTTAAACGATAATGTTATGAAGTGCAAACGTGCAAAAGCAGTAAAATTTCAGTGGAGAGAGTCGCACGGTTTGCTTTCAATTCAATTCAATTCAATTTTATTTATATAGCGCTTTTAACAATGGTCATTGTCTCAAAGCAGCTTCACAAAA